>JAZHEH010001784.1:5902500-5920000 GCA_036589455.1 Ateles fusciceps | reverse complement strand
GAGTGAAAGTGGTTGGGGGCTGGCCTCTGCACATCCTGAGCCTCTACAGTTTGCATTTTTTGGCAGATGTGACAGCCATAGGAAAAGAAGTGGAGGAATATGGCCTGTTCCCCCCCCCCCGCACCCCGCCAACAGAACATTCACTATGTATCCTGGTTGTTTTCCTCTTTTAACATCTGCCTGAATTATGCGTGAGGATATCTGGTCATTAGAAAGGGAACGAAGATTCCCCTGCATCTGTCTTCTCGTATCAAATGAGTAAAGGGAATGTGTGTGGAACTCACTGGGAATGTGTTGCTGGCTATTTAGAGGGGTCAGGGTGGGGAGGCTGCAGAGTTTGGGTAGCAGGTAGACGATGGAACCGTCCGACAAGGAAGCCTCGCTCAGGCAGCAGGGCCCGGGTATCTGTGGGACAGCCCAGCCGCAGGAGGGGTCTGTCCCAAGTGTGTGGCAGGCAGGAGCCGCTCCCAGCCCAGAGCTGCCCGCCCACTGTGGCTTTTGCTGGTTCCCGCTGAGGCCCGCCTGAAAAGCCCTCTAGTGGGGACAAGCGGGACCACACTACTGTGCCACCAGCTCTGGCCTTGTCCCTTTGGCCCCCATACTCCCTACAGACTCTGCCCCATCAGGAGGGTAGCAATGTGGAGGGGGCATTGGGGTCTTCTCTGCAGGGGAAATGCCACTCTGTTCATGTGCCAGGACTTTGGTGGCCCGCAGAGGGGACCACCGTATCCTTTGCAAAGAACCAGACCAGGGCCTTCTGCAGATGCTGGGCTGCCTGTGGACAGCTGCTGGCTCCTCTGAGGAGCTCTTGGAAAGTTGCACCAGAACAGCGCACACCCCGACTGGAGGGGCTGCTGTGGGGGACAGGGGTCCCCCGGTCCACCCGTTCTGCCGTCTCCTCTGGCCTGTGTGCCACTGCCATCTGTATAGGCCCAGGCCTGCTGCTCTCTCTGCCCACACTGGGGTTTTGATAATTCTCTACCTTTTTTTTGTAATTGCAGAATCATAAAATATTTTAATTTCAAGGTTAGCAATTTTCTCTTGCATACTTAATTTATAATTAGCTGGTTTATAAACCTGTTTTGCGAATATAATTTTACTGTTGCCAAATGTTCTTCATGAATAATTAAGGGCAAATCCTTATTTATCAAATTATTAATATACCTAATAGCCTTGTTTTCATAAACAATGCATTGGAGTTGGATTTAAAGAAAACCTTCTCAGAGGGATCTGGTGTTGGTTCCCCACCGCGGCTGGGCCCCGCTCCCGGCCTCTGCACAGAGGGGTGCTTGTGCTGCGCCGATGTCATGGCCCCGGCCTTCTTTCCTCCACAAAAGCGCAGGTATCAGTAGCTGGACAAACACAATGGCCATTCACCAGTGGGACCGGGCCTCCTCGGCCTCGTGAACAATGTTGTTATTTGTTCTAGCAATTTACCAGGAGCATTTTGGAAGGAAATGTAACCGATGAAACCGTGCTTTCAGCTTTTAACGACCTCTTCAAATCCTGCCCCCATCAGGAGTCTACCAGTTTTCAAAGCGAGGAAAGCAACTTCGACGTGCGAGTTTGGACCTACGGACGCAAAAGCCACCGTGTCGGACTCTTCAGTCCGTGGACTGGGACCACGTGAGGTTCAGGTCCAGCAGGTGGAGGAAGGGCCGCAGCGCGTGCTGCTGCCTCACGGGAAAGTGGAAAATCCCGCGGAGGGCGTGATGCCCCACTCCTTCCTAGAGCACGCCCACGTTCCATCAAGGACAACGAAACTCTTCTTCTCCCTGTGCGAGAATTCAAGTCCTTTTCTCACGAAGAGAAGGTTCCCAGCTTAGCCCTATCAGTAGGTTGAACAATTGAAGAAAGATAAGCAAACCACGAGGCCGATGGGGATGGATCAGCCTGGAGCTTCTGTGGCATGGTCCCCGGGCTTCCCTGCTGGATGTTTTAGGGACTGAGTGTCTCTGAGGAGCGTGGGGGCGGGTTGGCTCATTTTGTTTGCCTCTTACCATCCGCCAGGTTTATAGTCAACACTCAAAGGAGGTCGGGGCCACGGCGCCTCTTCTTCTTGGGGCTGGCATGTGTGAACCCACCACTCGCCATGTGTGACTCCATGTGTATGATTCATTCCAGAGCAGTTTTAGTCCTCATAAAATATTCATTTTGGTTGTGCAGGGCCCTGTAATTGCCATCTCTCACCCTGAATTATTTATACCTTGCACAGACTGACAAAGCTTTGCCATGCGGCCCTAGATGAATCAGAAACACGGATCTTTGCTGCCAACAGCATTATAGTTTCACAAAATATGGCACCAGCGTCATTCTGGGCTGCCTCATCTCTAAATCCAGCTTTTCTTGATTTGACATTTTCTTTACTCTTCCATTGTCTTAGCCAGGCAGAAAGGTTGCCTCTTAACTGTAAGCAGCAACCTTTCTTGCTTGCATTATAGCCGCTGTGCTTGAGAGAACTAATGTATCTTTATTGCCCTTACTTTTTTATGCTCGGTAACAAGACAGCGCTTGGGCTCACTTTAGAGCCATATATTATACATTAGCGATAAAATGATGCAAATAGTGCTGAATACTCTTCAAACAGATAGTGGAGATCAGGCTGGATCAAGCTGCTTGTCACAAAAACAGAAAATGAGAGGTGACGTGCGAAGTTGGGCCGAGTGGCCAGCTCCCCCAGCCGTGGGCTGTCACAGGCCTGGGGCTGAGGGTCCCAGGCGGGGCTGCGCCTTGTATGGGGTTCTTTGTGGGCCAGTGCCCCCCACTCTCAGCATCCTAAATGCCTCTATTCACCCCCCTCCCTGCAGTCTCTTCCCCGGGCCTGTGCTTACCCTGACATCTCCATGTTGCAGCCAGGCGCTGACTGGTATTTCCTTCTGTTTCTGCATTCCAGCGTTAAAGCCCCCTCTTGACCAGGGGCACTCGAGTGTGCGTCTCTCTGTCTCTCTCACACACAGTCTCCTGCACCCCACACGACAGGAGGAGGAGGACATTGGAATCATGTCTGAAGATTTAGGAGAACCGTGTTAATGTGAATGGGACTCTGGGAGGATGGAGCTAGCTCCCCTGTAGACCTTTTAAAACAAGAAGGGAAAGAAACCCAGTCGGCTCTGAATGTCAGGAGCTCTTGTTTCTGGGCAGAGACAATGACGACCTGCAAAAATCCCAGGGAAAAAAAAATTCCCACATGCCGGAGGGCTGCGGAACAGATAATCTGTGAAATATTCCAACACAGCTGCCGGGTGGCGTGGGGGAGCCGAGCAGGGTTTACCGAGATTTTAACACCTTGGTCCTTCCCCGAGCCACAGAATGGGATTAATTTATGGCTCCTGGCTCATCAACAAAGGGAGGTGAAGAGAGAGGGGCTCAGTGCTGTTCCGAGTAATGGATGACCTGTACACACATTTCTCTTGTATATGTTGACACGCAGGAGTAATGAAGTTAAGGCTTTGCACACATGTGCCCCTCATTAAGCTGCATTACCTGCATTAAAACTAATAATTGCCACTCAGAGCCGTGTGCCCATTAATCATTTATAATGTTTTAATAAGTTTTTAATCAGGACCTAAAAGGCTAGAGAGCCGCATAGGCAGGTCCGACACTGGTGTCCTCCGTGCATGCACAGGCTTGATTTAAAATGTGATTTTTTTTATTAATAATTCAGCCTACAAAGATGATAGTTCTTAATTAAGCAAGCTGCCGTGGAAGGGGGAAATGTACTTCAGAGGAGGAAAGGATTAACAAGATCTTTCCCGCTTGGAGATGGGAAGCAAAAAAAAAAAACAAACCACCCCCCCCCCCACCACCACGTTTATTTTGAGGACAATCTCCCTAGCCACTAGGAATCAGGATGGCGAAAGGAAGTGTTCTCGTGATCTTCAGAACCCTAAAAACACACACGCGAGTGGTGGGAGAGGCTTGAAACCCTAAGTTGGGATAAGCATAGGCGCTTAATCTCTGCACAACCTGTAAAAGTCTCCCCTGGAGCTGGCAACAAGTCAGGGGGTGCGTCTGTTGTGAGCCAAGTGATGCTGGCATTTTTCTTAAATAAGGAGCTTCGTGATCAGAGCTGGCAAATAGAACAGTGTCCAGGAGGGAGAGAGGAAGCTGTTTTAATGAGCCCGCAGCGAAAGACAAAATACAGACTGATTGACAGGGCGCGTGATCTGCTGGGGAAATAATGTCAGCGCCGCGTTGCCCATTAGAAATAGAGAAATAGGTAAAGGGGGGAAGAAAGATAGGCACTTGAAACAAGAACCCTAGTGTAAATATAGTGCACTTCACATTTCTTTTGTGTTGTGCAGTTGACTTCTTTTAAATAGATAACCTTATCAAAACTATCATGAAATATCCGGAGCAGTTGCAGAAAATACTAACTAGAACACTGACAGCAGGCGGAGTGGGGTAGCCAGCGAAGCTTATAGCTCTGGGATGTACTTGCCTTTAGAGTGTCTACCTGGATTTTACTTATCTGAACGCATTAAAACCACCCCGAAAAGTTTAATGCGAGTCATACAAATTTCTCCACACGGAGGACTTGGCTGGGATCTGTTCTGGAACGGGATATTGAACTGGCCGGCAAAGCCATTAAATCCCATCAGATCTCTTTGGCATCATTTTAATGAGAATCATTGCAAAAGTACAAGATCGTGGTATCTGTAAGTGCCTCTTGACAGCCACCGCTGAAATTGTGATGAAAAGAAAAACCATTATAGCAGAAAGTTAGCGATAAGGCTCTTTGGAGGGACGGTGGGGCCTAGTGTGGCTCTAGGCTGTGAAGGGTTAATTTTCTAAACCTAATAATGTTCGATAGTGAGGTATTTGTCAGGAGATAAAGAAGTGATAGAATCTGGGAAGTGGGTCCCTTGGCGATTGTAGTACAAATATTGTTAATGCGGTGTGGTTACTACAGCGGAGGGGAAGTAAAATAGCTCGAGTCCACTAGAGACGGGCTCTGCTACAGTAGAGCCAGAATCCCCAGACAAAGGCCAGTCGTTGTTGAACTGCAAGTCAAGCCGTGGATATTTTCAAATCCTCATACATCTACATTTACATGCAGGGTATGGCGTGTGCTGGGGGAACAAGCACATGCAGGCCAGGTACTCCCAGTCGGGGAGTACTGCCACCCAGACCTCTTGCCTGGGGAGGGGAGCCCCCAACGAAGGACATCTGAGCACAGCTGTAAAATTCAAGCCTGCCGCCCTCTGCCCCTTCGCTATATGACGTCATACAGGCACTACAAGTATATGAGACCCATAACTTGAAATGTACAAGAATTTAATAAGTCTGGTGTTAAAGCAATTTGTCATGGCATATTTGAAGAATAAATCAGACTAATGGAGCAGATTTTTCTCCCGTATGGCATTAAAGAACGTGAGCCCAGTAATAGCTAATGGCAGGAGTGAGAGAAAAGAGAGGCCTGACATTAAGACCCTCGCATTTTGGAAATCCAATACGTATTGACCTGTGTACTATCTTAGTGCACAGATCTGATGTCAGCAGAATGTAGTCTTGTATAGGAACTGCTCATTACAGGTTTTGTGAGGGAAGCACATTGTCTGTGAAGCGCCCGAACCCGATCAGCTAGAATTGCTCAGTAATCAATACTCCAGCGACTGATGGCCGGGCGTGCACACACCACAGCTGTGGCCACTGCTTTCAGGGACTTCCCAGTAATTAGCAGGGACCTCGAGGAAGCACTCCACTGGCCACTCTTATCAGTCAAGGAAAAGTCTCTTAAAGGCTCTATCTTTTAATTTGACTCTTAACTATTTCATTTCAATAGCACAGTCAGGGCTGCAGCCACAGACCCCCACGAGGGCCTCGGGTCACGTGCTCCACTCTTGTGTTCTCCTTTGGGGCGGGATATTTTTTGTTCACTAAAGTGATATTGGCATAACATGAAATTAACCATAATAAAGTGAACAGTTCAGTGGCATTTAGTGCACTCACAAGGTTGTGCAGCCATCACCACCACGTAGTTCCAAATGGTCCCGTTACCCCCGCAAGAGGCAACCCATGAAGCAGCTGTTCCCCATCCTCCACCACCCCCCACAACCACCAATGAACTGACTTTTAAAACTGCATTTTCTGGCTGGTTTTCAGCACTCATCTTTTCTTGTCTAGGTTATTACGTATTAAAATAGTAGTAACTGAAAACATGGGGGCTGGATCCGGAATCGGGCTCTCTGTAGCCCCCAGGAACCTCCAGAAGCTGTCACCTCCATGATTCACACATGAATGCTTTGGGTTTTTGATGGATGGCCTGCAGGCCCATCCACTGTTGTATGAGTTTGCTGCTTATTAAGAGCACTCTGCCTTAAAACTGAAAAGCAGGCTCCCCCTCCCATAAAAGATACCAATATTTTTTATTCTTGACTCCGATTTTCCCACATTACCCATAATTGAGGGCCACAAAAGGGGTTCGATCCTTCTAGGACCCAGGCTGAAACCCAGGCATGGGAGGGTCTGCTAAGAGCCAGAGCTCTTTCCGTGCAGGGTGGCCACTTAACCCTGCACGGGGCAGGTGCGCACCTAGGAGTCACAGCTCAGCTGGATGAGGTGTATTTTCACAGGGCCGGTCAGGGTCACACCTTCCAGTGTACAGTGACTCACGTTTTCAGGCACTGGCAAACCTAGTCCTGGAACAGTCTGAAACTTGACAATTAAAGATCCTGTACAGGGTCCCTGAGATGTTAAGAAGTAGATAATTTCAAACAAGTGAGAGCCACATGCAAAAAGCAAGCCATTAGAACAGCTCAAAGTTTGCTTTTTCTCCTCAATCACCAGGGTGCGTCCGCCAAGCCCCCTGCATTTCTAAGGAGACGATCTATTTCTCCTTTGACCAGAGGGAAAGAAATCATTATTGCATGATTAGTGGCTTCAGTTAGGTGAGAACAACAGCGGCAGGGAGACGGTGAGGATGGGCTGTATTAATTATCCAACACTTGCTGGCAAGATAATTTTATCAGTGGTTTGGCCACTGGTAAGCTGCAGCTTTTGATAAAAGTGGATACGTTCTTAGCTGCACGGAAACATGAGGGTAGGGATGGTGTCAGATGAAGCACATCTCATCAGCTTTTCTCTGACAAACCAAATTCATTCCTTATGTAATTGATAACGGCCTTGGCCAATTATTTCACACATTACAATACACAGAGGCCCCCTTTACAGGTTTTGCAGGGCTGTAATTAGCTATGCTAATATCCCCTTTATTGGCCCTAATATTGCTCAACACCTTTTGCCATCCTGGAACCCACTAGAGCCCCATGGCCTGTCAGGACCGCTGATTATTGAGAAGGATAGCTTTAATCAAACATAATTGCAGTTAATTTTTCTCTCCTGCTCTCTGTTGCCAGCATCTAATGCCACGGACTCCTTGATATTCCATTAAATTACAATTAAACAGCCTCCTTTGTTTGTGATTGTCCTGACCACCACCACAAAGTTCTGTAGCCGTTTAAAGGAGAGTTGTTTGGTCCTAATTGCCTGCTAGCTCACAAAGGGCCAATTTACACAATACCCATGTAGAATTTAAACAGTTCATAATGTAATGGATATTACACAGGAGCCTAACACTACAATTAAAATGATTTTCATCAGATAGAGAAGCTCTGGTTAATCAGCTTCATAAAAGTAAATATAAATGAACTAATTCATAGCTTAAACACACAGAAATAGAGCAGACTTTGAAATTAGTCACTGCAGTGGGGGGCTTGCCCCTTTCTTGTGTGATACCTAGATCGGGCTCCAGTTGAAACGGTTGATCCCTTTATTTGTTTTAGCCCAGTTTAAAGTGTCCTGGTTCCACCACTCCATGCTTACGCTGGCCCTGGAGCTTTTTGTTCGAAACTCCGAAACAAACACAACCAAGACCAAAGTCTTTCTTCCTTGGGTGCGGTGGTGGCTACAACTCTGTTGAGAGCAGTCGAGTAATTGTCCCAGCAGAAACAAGGGCCTCGGGATTCCTAGATTACACTCGAGACATCCGGGGCGGCACCCAGCTGCCCCTCCATCCCTGTGCTCCCAGGTGCAGGGCCCGACTGTGGACTGTGCCATTGGTCCATCTTCACAGGACTCTCGTGAGTTAGTAGAGGAAACCTCCCACAGCTCAGCCTCCTGGAACCAGCCCTCCCGAGAATGAATGGGGTTGCCCATATGGCGCTCAGTCCTGGTCCCTCATTTCATTGTGAAGAGGAAACCTCATTTCAAAAGTAATAAGATCACACCTTTCCCGCTTCTGCTGGTTCCCGAGAACTTCCCAGGATTCTGTAGTCTGTTTCCGAGTGGAATGGGCTGGGAAAGCCGTGCCTGGCGTGTAGCAGTTTGTCTCGACCTGCCGTCTTCCCCTCTGCCTGGGAGAAACAAGTAAATAAAGCCCATATTTCAAGCTTGATTTACTCTGGTACCTACTGTGAAAGATGATGACTCTTTAGGGAAATAAAGACAGGGTCAGGGAATTAGTGCACATAATGGTCATTTTGATGACGGGCCAACAGATGCAACGGGAGACACACTGTACACAATTAAGCATAATGTACTAATGACAGGTTAGAATTTTTATCGCCTCTTCGCGATGGAGCAGCAAATCCATGTTTAGCAGTAATAAAGAGTTTATTGGTGCTAAAGCCAAAGATTTTCTGACATAGGGAAGATTTTTCCTTTCATAACAAGAGTATTAAATTCTTTGTGTACCAGACTCTAGAAGTGAGATATGTAAAGTGGTTGTCAGATATTTCTTAGGAAAAAGCCGATTAAAGGGTAATTGAGTAAAGGATGAGAATTACCTTTTGACTTCGCATGTTGGGCATTGAGTTTTCTCACCCTCTCCCCAAACCCTGGAATCATGTGGCTCGCAGAGCACCTCCTCATTGACAGCATGCATTTGCTCCTTGTGTAACTGTGCGCAGTGTCAGAGTCATGCACCTGCTCTATGGTGCCAGCCACCTTGCGAAGGCTTAATTGAATCCCCAAGTCAGACATGACCAAAACTCTAGGGTAAGAGGTAAGCGCAGAGCTCCTCTTCTCTCTGCTGAGGCTTCCCCTCTGTCCGTCCCTGTAGTTGCTCCAAGAACCTGGCGTGAAGCCACTTGACTGTTGAGCTGACTTTGTGTCACTGGGACCTGTGTGCTCAGAAAGGAGGCTGGCCTCTAGGGTTGTGCAGCTCTTTCTTAAGCACTTGCACTGCTCTCTAGACAGTTTGAATAGAAGCAGAAGCTATTATTGCCACATCCAAGATAGAGTGAGCAAGAATGTGTGTGTGCATGTGTATATATGTGTGCATAAGTGTGTCTGCATGTGTATGTATGTGTGTGCATGTGTATGTATGTGCACGTGCATCTGCATGTTCATGTGCATGTACACGTGTGTGCATGTGTGTATAACTGCATGTGTATGCATGTGTGCACACACGTGTATGTATGTGTATGTGCGCTTCTGTATGTATGCACACGTGTGTCTGTGTGTGCATGTGTTTGTATATGCATGTGTGGGCGTGTATGTGTGTGCATAGGTGTGTACCTGCACCTGCTTGACCCTGGGAATGCTCAGTATGTTTCTGGGGTCCAGCACCCAACTTTGTCCTGCTGATTTCTGCAGAGGATGACAGTTAAGGCCCACGAATGCCAAGCCCAGCTCATCATGACGGTGCCAGTGAGAGGTAGTTAGGGTGTCATCAAAACCTGCTCTGCTCTCTTGGAGGTAAAAGGGTGAACTGTCTAGAAGACATCAAGGAATTTAAAGAAACCTCTCTGGAGGGGGAGAAACCCTCTCAAATCACAAACAAAGCTCCCGGAGATGGCTCTGTGCAGGTACACTTGCAGACGAGCGGCTTCTCGGGCTGGCGCCTGCTCCAAAGATTAGCCGGGTGGTAATGTGTGGTGTAATTGCACCATGTTGCTGTCCCCGAAGTGAAAACCTAATTGCCTGCCAGGACGATAACTTTGCGGCGCCCTCACCTTGTTAGGCAGTTCAAATGCAGTGTGGCCGCAGGTGCGCCTAATTTACCTCGCTGCAGAACGTGTGGAGTTTAATTGCACAGTGGTTGTTAGGAAAAATTGGTGGGTGGAATATCAAGTGACTTACTGTATGCTGATGGCAGATGGTGTGAAGAGGCATTGTGAGCTAAGTGTATAGGTGAGGTGAGTTAATAAAAGATGTAAATTCTGGCCTAAAATGGTGAGGCCTCGTGGTATGCAAGAAAATTTAATTAAGTGGCCACCATTCTTTCCCCCATCAATTGGATTTCTTCTGCTGTAGTAAGAAGTCACCCAGGATATGCTGGGAGTGCAGTTAGAGACAGGAGTCTTGGTCTGTTGAGTCTCTTTATTTTCTGATATTCTAATTGCCAGCCAGGCACCTTGAGTGTAAGAAAATCCTGTGAAACTTCATCAAAAATTAATAATCACCAAGTAGGACAGATGATATTTTGGGAGAAAATAGAGGAGGAAGGTTTGTGTTGCTGACCTTGCTGGGTGGGATGCTTGGCCGCTGGCAGAGTGGGTATGTCAGCACACACCCCAGCTCTGGGGTCTCTTGCTTGTGGCCTTTTCAAGTTGAGGCAGAGGTTGTGTAGGGAGAGACCCCCCCACCCACCTGTTTTTCCTGTGGGTGATGGTAGAGCCCAGCTTCCCAGGATCCCTTAGTTCAGACCGGAAGCCAGCTGTCCTGCAGTGTCACTGAGCATGCAGGAATGGAGAGGACAACATGATGATGTTTCAGTCACAGCATCTCAACACACTGTCAGGACCCCTGAATCTTCATTCCATGAAACATAAGGGCAAGGCATGGCGGGAAACGGAAAGAGTGCTCACTTCGGCCTCGCCTCTCCAGCCCTGCAGTGTCTGCTTCTTCTTGCTTTCTGCCTCAGCAACAGTTTGATTACCGCATCAAGAATTCTTCATTAAAACAACATGCCCCCCAGTCAGTTCTTAGATTTTTTTTTTTTTTTTTTTTTTTTTTGAGATGGAGTCTCACTGTGTTGGCCAGGCTGGAGCACAGTGGCACGATCTCCACTGACTGCAACCTTTGCCTCCGGGGTTCAAGTGATTCTCCTGCCTCAGGCCCCCAATCACTTAAAAGCTGTACCCACTGTAACCACTGTGACTCTTTTTTTTTTTTTTTTTTTTGAGATGGAACCTTGCTCTGTCACTCAGGCTGGAGTGCAGTGGCACAATCTTGGCTCACTGAACCTCCTGGGCTCAAGCGATTCTTCTGCCTCAGCCTCCCAAGTAGCTGGGATTATAGGTGTGTGCCACCACACCCAGCTAATTTTTGTATTTTTAGTAGAGATGGAGTTTCACCATGTTGGCGAGGCTGGTCTCAAACTCCTGACTTCAAGTGATCCGCCCACCTCAGCCTTTCAAAGTGCTGGGATTACAGGCACTATGGTAACTCTTAAAATCCGTATTTAAAAGTGTGTTTGCTTAGGCAGTGCTACCCTCTGGAATTAGGGTTGCTGCCGGATAAGAAATAGCACATCCAGTTAAGTTTCCATTTCAGATCAACAGCAGTTTTTTAGTGATGGTGTGCTTTGGGACGTTTCTATGCTAAAGAATTATTTTTTGCTTATCCAAAGTTCAAATTTAACTAGGCATCCTTCATTTTTTATTGGTTGGAGATGGTAGGCCTGCCTGGGCAGATGTTTCTCCTATGGTTAACGGGCAGTTGTGCAAAGACTGAGTCAGGAAATACCAATGCGAAAGTCACAGCTATTATCGTAAAGTTTGGACATGCATAGTGTCCAGGCAAATGCAACTCACTGCTCTCCTGTGTGGCTGTTTCTGGGTGCCTCCTCCCCCACCTCTCCCAGAGCCTCTTCTCAATGTCGCCCCCTAGAGGGAAGTGAGTGGAAGCGGGTGGGGTTGAGTCTCCACTCCTCCCTGCACAAGAGTGTCTTTTAAAAAGTTTGTGTCTTTGTCCGATAACCCTAACAAGTGTCATCTTTTTGTATTTTTTTTATAGATTCTTTCTAAAGTTTTTCCTCAAGTGCAATCAGAACTGTTTGAAGAATGCAGGCAACCCTCGAGATATGCGGAGATTCCAGGTATACATTTCTCAAAGACACATGGACCATGGTCCTGACTTGTTGTATGAAATTTGATTTCTCTAATTTTGCAGATGTTCAGGAGTACTCTTGAGTTCTTTAAGGGCTTGGAAGCAAACTGGAATTGGTGTATTTGATAAAAATATGCAAATGCTTTAAGAATGATCTGGCATATTCGGTATGCCAGATTCTTCAAGTCTAATGTGGGCACAACAGAACGAAATCAGCTTTGAAAACATGGCCATGTGAAAGCTCTTTTTTTTTTTTTCGAGGCAGAGTCTTGCTCTGTAGCCCAGGCTGGAGTGCAATGCTGTGATCTCAGCTCACTGCAACCTCTACCTCCCGGGTTCAAGCAATTCTCTTGCCTCAGCCTCCTGAGTAGCTGAGATTACAGGTGTGTACCACCAGGCCCAGCTAATTTTTGTATTTTTAGTAGAGATGGGGTTTTACCATGTTGGCCAGGCGGGTTTAGAACTCCTGACCTCAAGTCATCCACCTGCCTCGGCCTCCAAAAGTGCTGGGATTGTAGGCTTGAGCCACTGTACCCGGCCCAAAAGTACTTATTTTGGGATTGATTGATGGATTGATTTTTAGTGGGAGGGGAACTAGAATGCAACCTTTTGGCAATATTCCAGATGTTAGACCCTCCTCATAGAGGGATCTGGGCCTGCTTAGAACAGCCCTCTGCCACTTCCAGAGTGTCTTGGCCTCTGCTTCCTTCCCTGAGGTTTACTGCGCTCTTACTGCCCACATCCCGTGCCTAGCTGCTAGTCTCATCCTAAACCCAGGCTAAGTCTCCTGTCTCTGGTTTGCCACAGAAGAATTTATTTAAAAGATGGATACAGATGGGTAGCTGGTGGGGTTCAGGCATAAATTATGATAGATTTATCTCCCATTATGATGGATTCTTGTTTTTCTTGCCTTTTTTGTTGAACGACTAGGAAGCTACTTTAGGGTAGACACATTGGATGATTTTGCGGATTTTAATTGTAAAAATAACCTGGGCTGGGATACAAAAGTGCTGCTGGTGCCTATGAGCCACAGAAGAATTTGGCGGCTAATGGAACCCACCACTAGCTTGGTGAATGGCCCAAGAGCAGAATGGTCCCTGTTTGGGATTTACACTATTTTCCCATCAAATAGCTCAAAGCGTTTTTCAGATATTTAACTTATGCCTCAGTCCTTGAGTGGATCATGTGACATCTGTCTCCATGCCTGCCCGGTCAGCTGGTCAGAGGAGGCGGGCTCTTTGGGCCTGCCCACAGTAATGTCTGCAGCTGGGGATAGTACTTCCTGCAAACAGTTGGACCTGCTTCCATTTGTCACGCACTAGGCTTCACAGGGCACTGGGGATATTGATCCTTCTAAGCAGAATGGAGGTCACGCAGGGCTGAGGGGCTGTGTCCTCTTTGTCTCACCGATGACTGAACACAGTGACAGTCACAGGTGATCGTGTGGTTGACTGAAGACCCCGTAGTTACTGGAACTTCCTCTGGTCTCTTTAGCTGATCCCCACGCCTCTCAGAAGGTGTAACTGGACTTAGGAGGATGTCAGGACTTACACAATAGTTTCAGCTAGTTTCACAATCTCAGAAGCTTCCCGTAGGTGCTTTGCAGGGCTGGCCTAGGTGAGGCACAGACACAGCTTGCCTGCTCTCTCTGCTGAACTACACTCTTTTCCCTTTGTGGGTGACCTATATATAGATGACAGAGCAAAGACTGTGTCTTTAAAAATTTTTACATTTTGTTTTACTTCTTCTTTCTTTAACCTATCATGGTTTAGGACCTTAAAACGGGCCAAGTCTGTGCCTCAGTGTTAGTCACGCATCTTTGCATCACAGTCAGATAATGCATTTGTAGAGTGTCAACACCCAGGGCTGGGCCTCGAAGGTATACCACAAGGAGGGCACCTGGGTAACCAGGAACAGGCCCTCGATCCTTCATGCAGAGGCTGCCAGGCCCACTCATGGCACCAAAGTGGCAGCAGAGCCACCTCCCACTAGGGCGGCAAAGGACAAAGCCAGTGGGCAGTGGTCAAAAAAGGAAGGAGCTGAGATACCCAAGGCTGGACCTGGGCTGCTGGGGCGGCGCTTACAATATTTTGAGGTTCCAGGTGGCTTGACACTGTTGAGACCTCAACAATCCTGGCAGTGCCCAAGGGGAAGACATGTCGAGGAAGCTGCCCCCATCGGTGCTTGGGTGGGATGCAGTGCGTCCGCCCCTGCTTCACCATCATCTCGTGGAGCCTGAGCTTTAGAAGAAAAGCCATCACTCCCACATGTCTTCAGATATGAGCATGTAGCTTTGGCTGCTTTTTAAACCCTTTACAATACTACTTATTTATATGTTTCCTTTCAATTATTTTGTATTCAAGGATTCATCGAATACAGTGAATTGTATTCATTTTGTATTAGGTAACTAGTTTAATTATTTTATTAATAGACTTTATTTTTCTTAGAGAAGTTTAGGTTTATAAAAACATTCGGCAGAAAGTGCAGAGCTCTCCCGTATATCCCTGTGCGCCCTCCCCATGGTTTCTCCTGTTACGCTGATGCAGGACATTCCGTACATCTGATGAACCAACACTGAGAAGTATGATTCACTGAGGCCTATGGTAGCCTTCCTTTCAAGTTCATTTTACATGGCACGTTTTGTCTGGACCTCGCAGGGAAGGTGAACGTTGACTGGGATCCCCTTCCAGTTTCCTACTCAGCTGCACCCGCCACACAATTCTCTGTAGGGCTGTGGTTCCCTAGAGTGGTGCCGACCCAAAGACTTGGCCTAGTCTGCCCAAACTGTGGCAGAGAGCCACACTTCCTTCAGGTCCAAGCTGGGCTCAAACCCCAGGAGTCCTTCTGCAAGACCCAGATTAAATCTGGCCACAGATCTTTGCAACTCCAGCTAGTCTTGGATGAATGTACCACCTCTGTTAGAGAAATCTCAGGGCCGGATTGTAATCTGTCTGGTCCCTGGGTCTGTTCAGGGGATGCCATTTCTGGATGCTTGTTGCAAGCTCACCTGGGCAGGTCTGTGGAAACTGCAAGGTCATCCCTGCCTGGCCCTTTTCATGTCTCCCTCTACCACAAGGCAGCTGGAGGCTCAGAGGGCCTGATCTTAAGAGGGTCATCTCTCCCCTGGATATCTTTTGTGCCTGGACCTAAGAATGGGAGCCTGTCACCGCAGCAGAGAGGACATTCCCTTGGCATCCCAGGGTCCTTGCCAGCCTTTGCAGTGAACTTGAGAAAGGATACCTTTCCAGGATTGAAAACACTCCCACTATTCATATTCAACTCGGCCTTTTCAGATGCAAAAAAGTTCATTACCCAGACATTAAATGTAATTGTAAAATTGACCCAGGGATCATTTCCTGATAAAATGTGGGCAGTAGGAATGTTCTGATTTATGAAGGCTTTTTTGAGCAACTCTGAATCCTCCCAGCTCTTCAAGGGAGGCCAGTTTCAAGTGAACTCATTTTAATTAGATAAACTATCTAATCAATATGTGAACAGATCAATCAAAACAGTGACTTTAAAATGAGTGGCTAGAGGGGGTGTTTCTGAAGCTAATGACTAGAAGAATATTTCTCTGAATTGAATTCACTTGTTAGCATAATAGGAGATTAAACTGTAATTAGTGGAGCAGGTTTTGAAGAGAAGCAATCTTGAGTCAAAATAAAACAAAACAACCCACCCACCCCCATTAGCCAAAAAAGCTGTGAACGCACATCAGTCAAGTTTCCAGGAACACATGAAGTTTCCTTGCGCTCTGCGGTATTTAAGATGGCTGTTATTTTGCCTAACAGGGGGCTGTGCTTTTCTTTGCCAATTCCATTTTCAAATCCACTTCATCTTTGCAGGTTGTTGTATCGACAACAGTCAACGTGGACGGCCACGTGCTGGCCGTGTCAGACAACATGTTTGTGCACAACAATTCCAAACACGGGAGGCGGGCCCGCCGCCTAGACCCGTCAGAAGGTACGGCCCCTTCTTATCTGGAAAATGGTAGGCACATGTTACATGTCTTTTTTTATTTGCGATGCTTCCTTTTCTTTGCACCATCCTTTATGTTCGTTCATGTGGAGTTACTCTCCACCAGGCTCCCGCCCTTGGTGAGACCTCCTGCACCATGGCAGGGCAAGGGAGTCACCCCGAGGCGGAAGGGGGAGACAGCCCTTCTAGGCTTTCTCTTCTCCCGATACTGCATAGCGGGGTTTTCCCACGCACCGCCCCCTGCCGTGGCCTTCATGTTTCCAAGCTTTCTTTTGCTTACTGCTTTTCTTTCGATTTTAATTTATTTGGTTTTATTTTGGTTTGTCGGGAGCGCCCAGCCAGATACCTTGTGCAGGCCCAGTGGGTGGTTACATCCTGGTCCAGTCGGCTCGGAAGGGACAGCCAGGACCATTTCCTGTCCCTCCCTGGAGTGCGTGTGCATGTGATGCACATGTGTGTGCGTGCTCGTGCAAGACTTGGGGGCAAGGCGCAGGGGGTGAAATACAAAGCAGCATACGTTTTTTTGTTTTGACCAGATGCTTTCAGTGGATTGACTTCTTGTTTTGCTTGTTAAAAGAGAAGGGTTTCCATAAGGGTGGTAGGTAGGGAGAAGGGTTCTTGGCTATCAGGTCGGATTGAGAATCAGGTCAGTACAGTGGGCCTCATGCTGAGCCCTCAGGCACATCCCACCTCCTGCGCTGCACAGCACCCACAATTGAAGACATCCCCTTTAGAATAACAGCCGTTTTCCCTATTAAACATTTAATAATAATTATGAGATTCTGACCAATATGAATTGTTGAGAAAGTAATGTGAATGTCTTTTAAAGTGAATTGCAAACAACAGCATGATTGAATCCTTTAGAGCAAAGAGCCCATAAAACTAAGTGGTTGTAAGACAAATCCCCTATCCCGAGGTCCCACATTCGGAGCCACACAGGAGCAGACAGATGCACACGCGGGAAAATGAATGAAGCATGTGCAGATTATCAGAACGAAACATGATTCAGACAAAAACTGGAAGACAATTTAGGAATCTGCTGTGGTCCACAAAAATAATTTGTTTTTCTACATTAATGACTAAGGTATAAGAGAACAAAAATATAATAATTAAAGGTCGCCCTAAGCACCAGTGTCATTAGAGCCTGTGACGTATTGTTTATCTCCTTCCCGTGCTCTGAAGGTAGGTGTGTGTTTTGCTTAGCAACCATCACTAATGAGGTTCACAATTAAGAAGGTTGATTCCCCGGTCTTCAGTTCCTTGCTTCCCCAGAGAGTGGAGCTCACAACGCGATAGGTTCAAGGGGCCTCCCCAGCCCTCTGGTGTTAGGTTGTAGTCTGGGGCCAAAATCAGCCTCCTCTAATGAGCTATTATGATCTGAGCAGAGTACAAGTATTTATTTTTGTAAGTAGCATGAAAAAGCATTTGACTGTAAGCAGAAAATGTAGCATTTAGAAAAATAAAGGCC
>JAZHEH010001784.1:5885000-5897500 GCA_036589455.1 Ateles fusciceps | reverse complement strand
GCAAAGGTGCTCCTGGGCGCTTTGTCTACACCGGTGAGTTCATGGCTCTAGCTTCTGCGGGGAAGTGGTAGAGGCCTCCTCCCCCACCAGGAGGTGCTCATGAGGGTGCAGGAGGATGGCGCAGAGAGGGCAGGGGTCTGTGGGGGGGCGGGCAAAGCCCCGCTGGCCTGTGGTTCGGGTTTAGCGGGTGTGTGGTTTCCATGTTTGTTCGAGACAGCGTATTAAGCCGTGGATGGGGCGTCCCCCATGGCCATGTGACCTTGGGTACCTCTTTCCGTTTGTGGGGCTCCTCACCTGTAAACTAAGAGGCGGAGGGAATCATCAGTAACAACAGTCACCTAGCTTCCATTGGGGGGAGCTGCCTGTACGCCGGGCTCCACACGGGGCTGGGGGCCACGTTTCCGCTGGTCTCCGTGCCTCTGCCCCGTGGTGTCTCTGCTGTTCTGATGCACAGCCCGAGGCTCAGAGAGGTGATGAGGTCAGTGCCCAGGCCATACCCCTGGTAAAGGCAAGGCCCACATGAGGCTGGTCTTTCTTGCTCCAGCCGGGGGTCTTGAACCCTGCACGACACTGCTTCCTAAGGAGATGCGTGTTGTTTGAGGGCGTGGGACAGGCTCGTGTCAGCCGGAACTGGCCTGTGCAGTTACACGTGCTTGCTATCTCACAGTTGCTCTTTCCAGTGCTTTGTCCACACAAGGGTCGAATTCGCACCACTTGCTGGGGATTGTTTTTGAGAAATGCCATAAATAAACTTCAACTTGGCTGGGCATGTTGGCTCACACCTGTGATCCCAGCACTTTGGGAGGCCGAGGCAGGAGAATCACTTGAGTCCAGGAATTCAAGACCAGCCTGGGCAACATGGCAAAACCCTGTCTCTACAAAAATTTAAAAACTAGTGGGGCATAGTGGTGTATGCCTGTGGTCCTAGTTACTCAGGATGGTGAGGTGGGAGGATCACTTGAGCCCAGGAGGTCAAGGCTGCAGTGAACCTTCATTGCACCACTGCACTCCACCCTGGGTGACAGAGCAAGACCTGCCTTGAAACAAACAACTCACTTCAACTTAAGTCATGTTTGCATTTTGATTTCTAATCTTAGCCACCTCCAAAGGCTGTGATTTTTGAGAGATGTTTTTAATGGTGGACAGTGCCTGCTGGAACTCAATGACAGTGAACGGCATGAGTAACTTACTGTCTGTGGCCTTGACCTGCTTGTTCAGTGGCTGGGTGACTGTGGCCTGGTGTCTGGGGTGGCCGGGAGGTCCACAGCAGGAACCTGGACTAGGGGAAGGGGCTTCAACTCCTGCCATCACCACCTGAAGGATGCCCATTAGGACACAGTCCTCTCCTCTGTCCAGAGAGTGGGTGACGTGGAGGATGCTAGGCCCACTCTGCTTTCAGAAGGTTTAAAGAGGCAATAGACATCCCTCACTTATTCTTGTCTTAGGAAGGACTCAGTGAGCAAGGAAGGCAAGATGTAAATCCTGTCCATCAGGCCCACTATCCATCAGGGCCAGCGTCACCCCAGGGTGTGCCTGGATGGGTCTTGGCGGCGGGCCAGGGCTGCTGTCCCAGAGGTATCCAGTCAGTGACAGCTCAGCATTCTCCATGCAGTTAGGGTGGGAGAGGCGGTGCCTGCCCCCACACTAGGGGCCACTTTCTGTGGGACCAGCACACATAGGACCCGGTGCCCAGGAGCTGCCAGAAGACCACAGGGGGAGGCCCACTTCCGGGTCTGGACACCTCTTGGCCTCCATGTAAGACTCTGAGATAGCAGCTCCTCCAGTTTTTGGGGGTCCCAGTGTTTTAAATAGACATGTCACAATGGGGTTCAAAAAATTGGGGCATCTTTTAAACACTGACATACACTTCAACAAACACGAGCTTTTGCTGTGCAATAAAGTGCAATGTCTGCAGGCCCTAGGTACCTGGGAGAGGCTAGGCGTCAGAATCCCGCCGTGGGCCGGGAGGTCCTTTCCGGCCCCTTGCTGTAGGGCTGTTTCCATGTGTGTGTTGAAGCCACGCAGTCCACATTTCCACGTCACCTCATGCAGACGTTGGTATTGATGCCATGTGCCCCTGAGGCCCACGGCCCATGAACTTCTGGCTGTAGTGGCTGTAGGGCCCATGCAAAGACCTGGGGTTTGCAGACAGACCGGGACCTGTGCACATGCTTACTCCTGTGGTCCCGGTTTCTCCTCTGCTCTACCAGGCAGGGTTTTGGTGAGGATTAGGGATTAGGTACCCTGTCTGACACACGACAGGCACTCAGTACATGGCCCTTCCTGTGGAAAGTCACTGAGGGTGAACTTCGGCTGGGTTCTGTGGGATTCTGCTCAAGTCTGAGCATCTTAGGAAGGCAAATGTTGATTGGGGCTTGTGAGCCGTGGAGCAGCACCTGAGCTGCAGCAGGCACGTGCCCACGTGGGCGCCCGTGTAGGCGCCTGTGTCTGCTGCTGGGTCCTGGTTCCTGACACCAAAGTGATGTGTGTTTGCATGTGGCAAGACTGCCTGCCTCTGCACAAAAATGGATGAATAAGCCACTTGCTCTTACCCTGGACTGTCAGCCCATCCCGGATGAACTCTTTAGTGGATGCCTTCAGTGGATCCTTTTGAGAGTTTGGATCTTTGCATATGTGGGCTTTTTGGTGGGGGAAGTCTGCACAGCTGTTGTTAGAAATGAGACTGTTTAAAAAAAAATTGCAGAAAGATCCAGTCCTTTCTTTGCACTTCACCTGCTGTCTCCTGGGGATTCTGTCCCCAGTGCTGCTGAGAAGGTCCTGGGCTGTGCATTTGTAGACAAACGCAGATGTATAGGTTGGGAGGAGCCTCCTGTCACTGGCTGGCAGCTATCACATGGTGGAGCCTGCAATGTCAGCATCCCCCTCAATTCCCAGCATGGCTGGGCCCTGCTCTTGCTGCTCTGGGGTCGGTGCAGGGAGGGGGCAGCTCTCTCCTGTCAGTAGCCTGTTCCTGTCGCCCTCTAGCCAGGTGGGTTGCCTTCCTTGGCCAGGGATGTCCTCTCCAGGTGTCTGGGTGTCTCGTATCCTCCCTCTAAGGGACCAGTGGACCCCTTTATTCCAGCCCCCCACCTAGCCTGTCCAGGTACCCACCTTCCATATCTGCAGCCCATATTGTGCCCACTGAGTACAATATGGATATTGTGACCCTGAGCTTGTGCCCGGCTCACCGGGCTTCTTGGGCACAAGCTCAGGGTCCTGGCTGGTGGAAGCTTCAGGGATTTCCTCCATTGAGACACTACCACACGTGGGCATTTGGTGATGCTCTGCCTCAAGCCCAGCCTTTCCTGGATGGAGGTTAACCTATTGGCTCCCCTACACCCCAGTCATTAACAGGAATATCCATTTCAAAGGTGATGTAAGGGATACAGGCTCTACAGGCTGGGGGAGCAAGGAAAGGTAGGGTCACGACCTGTCTGACCTGGAAGCTTCTGTCTGATTTGCATTGCCCCGAAATTGATGGGGACAATGAGGTAATCACCGGGAATTGCACTCCCCACTCAAAACTGAGCCAGCCCCTTTGCATGTCACGACATAGGCACCGTCCCCTGGGCGTCTGGTTCCCATCAGTGTCCCCCAGCCCTGGAGGCTGCCGGGACACCCTCACATTTAACCTTCCCCGAGTGAGGCCGGCTGGGGCCGCCAGGCCGAGGGATAATGAACCTGTGCTCAGAGGAGGGGCCGCCCGCCAGAGGCTGGGAGGGACTTTGCAAAAGGCCTCAATGATCTGTTTACAGTGATCTGAGAAACACCAGATTTTTCTGAACCAGACCCTATTAGTCAACCCCGAGTGGGAAGGGGAAGGCAGGCCAGGCCCCATCCATCCAGGCCCTTTTGCCTGCTGCTTTCAACTCCTATAAAGACACAATTACCTTGGGAGGCTGTGGCGGTTCAGTTGATTAGCACGGTGAATTAAAAGAATGAGTCACAAATGACATGTCCAGCGCTTCCATACTGGTTCTTTGTATTCCCATGTGCCTCACCCTGTTGTAAGAAGGTCAAAAATTAGAGAGAGAGAACAATTTTCAAGCGGCTAGCACTTAGGCACAGAATTAACAATCACTCTGTATGTAATTGCCCGTTAATAGTAAATTGCCTTCTAGACTGTAAAATGCAATATAAACTGGTGGGCACCTAAAATTAAATTAATGAGATATTTGCTGCATTTAAAAGTGAATAGTGCAAATTAATAACTGAGTTCAATGCTTGTTTTAATATTTGTCTAATAGTGTGCCATTTGCTTGTTTAATAATAATTAAAATAGTCCCAGAATGTCCTACCTGAGAAACTTACAGTATACACAGATTGAGCAGTTTCACATTTATAATTCCACCCATAGAAACACATCAAATGGTTACGAGTAATAAAAGAAATTATTTTTTAATTAGAATATAAGCATTACAGTGTTATTTGATTAAGACAGATTGGAATTTGTATGCATCTAATTGAAATTATGTTACGGAGAAAACTACTTTTATAGACACATTTTCAAGTGTAAAGCATCATGGCACACACGTGCATGTTCCTGTTTTCTTACAGTGTCCATTTGGCAGAATGGTTTCCTATTCAACAAAAGCACTGAGGCCAGTTGGGGGTGGGGGCTGGACTTCCAGCATCGTTCATGGACACTGGGGACCTGGTGGGGTTGGGTGTTCTCACTTTTGTCAATCATTCAGATGGTCGATTGACCCACCCTCATTTTAGAGATTTCTTTTGCTCAATTAAAGAAATTATCACAAATTACTGGGAGTCAACACGTTGTCTGTGACAGACTGAACCCAGTTACTAAACAAGATATTGGCAGTGGATAGCAAACACACCGAAGTGGACACAGGGAGCTCTTGACCGCCGAATTCCTGGACGGCTCCCAGCCCTGGATGCAGTTACTAGATGGGAGCATAAAACTGATGATTTCTGCACAAGGACGTGCATTCAGTTTCAGGCTTACGAAATCGTCACTCATCCAGTCATTGCTGACAGTTTCTGTTCTTTCTGATACAGTATTCATGGTTTACTTTCCTCCTCCTTTTTTTTTTTTAAGTCATAATGTACCTTAAAACTGGCAGTGCGTCAAGGGACGACACTCTGTCCTCCAGGGCTGTCCTGGCACCCTCGGGTGAGGCTTCCCCCTGGGGCTCCTCGCGGGTGTCCACCATGTAGCCCCACTTTCACTCCTCTCGCAAAAGCACTCGTGGTTCTTAAGTGTGTTGAAGCTCTTTTGTGTGCGTTGGGAGGCGACCCTTTCAGTCCACAGAGTCGATAGTGCCCTTTGACCATGCCAGCCCAGCCTGCTGTCTCCCAGGCAGGTGCTTCTCAAACAAATTCCTTGGAGGCACAGAGCAAACGATGCTTAATTGCCGTCCACAAATCACACTACTTTTAATATGCTCAACCAAATGCTAATGCCTTCCTTACATGTAAACCACATGCTTTCCTCATAGGTCCAGGAGTTTGGGGAGTCTTTGGCTCAATTCTGTTGGTGACTCCCATCATCCTGTGGTGTGGCCAGCCCCACCCCCCACCCATGGCTGACTGTCCATTCTTGTCTGCAGTGGGCACTCCTGCAGCCATACTGGCTGTCCTGCTTCAAATTCAGCAGTCAATGGTGTCCAAGGACATCTGTGTCCCACCATCATCCCCAGTGAGCCCCCCGGGGCATAGACACCCTTCAGGCACCTTTGCTTTTCTATAGAGTTGGTTCTATCCGAGGAGAGCTTGGGCCTGTGTTTTCAGCTCAGACTAACTCTGGACCTGCCGAGAGTTGGGCTAATCACAAGGTAATTCGTGACTCCAGCAACACGGCTTCTCCCGACACCACTTTAGCTTTAGTCCTTTGTTTAAATATGGATGGCAAAAAGTGACTTTTTTTTTTCAACTAGGGTGGTGTGTGTCCGTGCCTCAGCCCCTTCCCCTGGGAGTGAGGCTGACTGCCATCACTGGGGTCATTTCAAGGGTCCTCAGGGCCCCTGAGGCAGAGCCACAAAGGGAGGGGAAGGAGGGAGGGCAGGCTCCCACCGCTGTCTTCCCCACTGCTACAGCGTGGCATCAGGCCAAACCATTGATCAATTAATCTGCCTGCATGCTAAGTGGGTGCTGGGGTGAGATTTGATAACATGGCCCTTAAAAGAGTGGGGCCGGGAGGGCTTCCAGGGTCACTGCTGTCCCCCTCTCTTTCCTGTCTCGAAGGAGGCCAGGAGAATGAGACACACCGTTTGTGCTATCGCACAAGTAGACTATTTGTCCTAATCAGTGACACCCATTTACTTGAATTGCTTAAAATGAACTATACCTCATACAGAAATCGCACATTTAGAGAGTTCCATTCATCATCTGAAAATTGAGGGCCAGTAAACTTTTCTGCTCCTCCAGTGGGATCATAGGCATGCATCAAAATGTTAAAAATGATTGGTGAGAGGGAGCTGTCACCCATTTATCAAGGAAAAGAACATTATTTGCTAATTTCCCAACCAGGCTGGTGACAGGGTGCTTCGTCTTTAGACCCACGGTGACCAGCATGGCCTTTTTGTTATTAGTACAAGTCAAGCGCTTTTGGGCTGTTGCTAACAAGACACATTTGTCTGTCATCCGAGGGGGCTCTGGTCGTTTTCCAAGTGGCTGTGACCAAGTCTGCACCCTGCACCCCAATTGGCTGCTCTCATCGGGGCCACGCTAACCCAGGAGGAGAAACGAGCTGATAAATCACAAAGTTTCCATGTCAAGGTGAAGGTATTGACTCTTCAGCACCAAACCTGACAAAATGTAGCAGAGAGGAGACGGCCATTCATCTTCCCCAAAGGACAAAAAGGTCATCTGGGTTTCGCTTGGTAATTGTTGGGTTGAAGACAGTGAAGGTGGGCCTGGCCCTCTTCCCCTTAAGCCCCCTGCATAGGTGGGTCCCCCTGGTCCTGCTCCTCACCCACCTGGCGGTGGCTTCAGGGCTGTAGCCCCTTGCTGGGGTTGCAGGGAGGAGAGTCAGGGATAGAGCGGGTTCACACTCCAGACTTTTGAGTTTCCCACTGAGAAGGATGTGCCTCTGAAAACAGTGTGGGTAGGGTCCAGGAGATGGTGTGGGACTGTGGGAGAAGGCAGCAACAGACCATTCAGAACAAAATCAGTGTGATCACCTGCAGTGCAGAATAAAGCCAGGATAAGAAGACCTAAAATTAAATATCACAGATCACTTTGGCCACAACTCCCACAGGTTAAATGCTGAAGACCAAGGGAAATGTCAGAACAAACATGTCGGTAGAGAACCTGAAACAAGTGTGTGGTTCTTTCAGCACCAAAGAGGAGGTGAAATAGATCACTCTTGTCCTGGAAGAATAGGAACAAGAACCAAACACTGCCTCTGTTTCTCTTTCTGGCTTAGAGTTACCAGTGCCTCAAGCCCCCTCCCACCAAATCCACACGGCTGGACGTCAGGCCCAGAGCTAATAGCCCATGGCTGGAATTGGTAGAGTATCCTTCACTCCGGTATCTTTCACTGGCCAGCTGGGTCAGTGACAGCGCTGGAGCCGGGCTGCTCGCGATTTCATGTGAGGCTGTTTTTGGAACATCCTGAGACCTGTCTGTGCACATTGGCTCTAGGCTAAGGCTTGGATTTAAAAAGCCTACCCTGAGAAAAAGTACTTTTACAAAACTACCATTTCAGTCAGTTGGGCCTTTTAAATTTGTTGTAGAAAATGCAAAATGAGGCTGGACATGGTGGCTCACACCTGTAATCCCAGCACTTTGGGAGGCCGAGGTGGGTGGAGCACCTGAGGTCAGGAGTTTGAGACCAACCTGGCCAACATGGTGAAAGCCTGTCTCTACTAAAGATACCAAAAAAATTAGCCAGGTGTGGTGGCACACACCTGCAGTCCCAACTACTCGGGAGGCTGAGGCAGGAGAATCTCTTGAACCTGGGAAGCAGAGGCTGCAGTGAGCCGAGATCGTGCCACTGCACTCCAGCCTGGGCAAGATAGAGTGAGACTCTGTCTCAAAAAAAAAAAAAAAAAAATGCAAAATGAGTAAGATGTAACTTTCTTCTCTTAGAGTGGTTTTAAAATAAAGCAACAACAAATAGAAGGCTGTATCATCAGCCATGTGGACTGCTTGCTACACTAAAAGGCAGAATAGATGTTTTCAAATGCTTTTCAGGAGCACATGGAATGACTTGGCTGTACAAGGGATATGAGTGCGTGCGGAGGGGCACACACCCTCGAAGGGTCATTACACAGCGTGGGACATTTAAATAGAGAAGCTCTCGTTGAGATAGGAGGCCAGAGCAGATTTTGGTCAGCATTGGTGCAAATGATCTTTGGAGGAAAGTTTCTTAGAGGTAGGGCATGGCCGGGGTCATTCTTTTCTTCCTTTCCCTTCTGGATGCCACCCTCTCCCTGTGCTCTTGAGATAGCCCTTTCTGAGTCTTCCCACATAGAAAGCTTACAGCCTGGCACAGAGAACCCTGGAGCCTCTGAGGTTTGGACCCATCCTCCAGGCATCTGATGACCACCGAGGAAGCTGAAAGTCAGGAAATCCAGGGGGTCGGACTGGGGAGTGTGGATTCTGCCAGGTTTTTCTCCATCTTTTTGCGTGCTTGTCTTCCCTAGAGGAAGTCCTTGGCTGCAAATCTGCCCTCTGGCCCATCTTGTCTCCGCCCAGGCACCCCGGCTGGGTCAGGCACGTGCCTGTTGAAAGCCATACCTTCTAGCCCTAGTTCGGAAGTCCCACTTTGTGTTTTTCCTAAGGAACATGCTCACACGCAGAAACGTCCCATGCAACCATTAGGCCTGTGGGCACTGAGCTTCCAAATAGGCACCAAGCTGAGGACGGCGGCTCCTCCAGGGCTCTTACGATGGAAGAGCCTTCAGGACAGGTGGCATCGAGATTGTTTTACCACATGCTTGGCATCAGGCTGTGGCCTATCCCAGAGTAAAGACTGTAAACAGCCATAGGCTAGGCTGGTGATTGTTTCCGAAATCCACTGACTCTTAATACCCTGTAAGGGAGAGAAATGTGTCACTGGCAGACACCACGCAGGGTACTGGGCTGCAGCGTCACACGCCCCTGCCCAGGGGAAGCTGGCATTCGGTATGTACAACCCCAAAGACTGGGCTCCACGCTGCACCCTGGCTTTGCTGTAGCACCATGTTAGTGAATACCTGCCATGTGCCTGAGCCCCGCACCCACCAGCGGGCTGCCCCCTTCCTCAGCACCCCAGATTTCACCAGCATTGGTGATCCTCCTTTCCTGTGCACTTGCAAAATGCCAGCTGGTAGGAATGATCTGTAGGACGAGCATAGTGTGAGCGCAGTGTCCTATACAAAGGTGTGACATGCTGTGGAAGCTCACCGTCAGCGTGGTTTGGAATCTGCCCCTGGCTTCCAGTGTTCCGCATTTGCCTACCTGGATATGGCAGGTGATACGGAGAGGCAGGGAAGCTATTTGTTTCTCATAGGCACTCATGGTTGGGGTGTCAGGTGGGGGTGCCATACCTGCCCACCTGGCAGTGGGTCCCTTGCCAAGGGAAGTGACGGTCTCCATCCCGGCAGCCCAGGGCCTGGTATCTGGATGGCACTTGGCACGCATCTGGTGCAGGAGCCGCATTTTCCATGGTGCTGACTTAGTGTCTTGTGAGAATGAAGCAGGACCTGGAAAAGTTAATAAAATAGTCAAAATGAAGAAGGTGCTCCATCTGATGACAGGAGGAGCAGGCGAGCTGCTCGTGGATTTGAGAGGAGGGGCACCCTGGAAGGCGTTGGGGAGGTGCCCACGGAGGCTGTACCTCTGGAGGCTGAGCAGCAGGGATTGGAGATTTCCAGGCTAAAGAGCGCCAGCCGGGTATGGGGCTGTGAGGGTGGTAGACCAGGGCTGGGTGGGGGCTGCCATGGCAAGATGGAGGTCAGAGGAGGACATGGTGGCCTTCTGGTCTCAGTACACCTTAGCATTTGGGAACCCCATGTGGAAATAGGACAGTTTTGCAGGAGACACATAGTCTAGTATGCTGTGTTCAAGGGCCGTGCTTTTGGGGATTCCAGTGTTTACATTAATCTCGGTGATGTCTTTAAAGCCTCTGCCTTAGAACATTCCTTTTCTTCTTTATGCAGCCCGAAAAACCAGGAGTTAAAAATGCCTCCGTGGAGATTGAAAAGGGTAATAATGTTGGGAAACCGAGTGACGCTCCCTGAATGGGAACAGGTTCCCCCTCCACCAGGCCCTTCCCCCACAGCGGGGCCCTGTGCTTTTACACAGGTACTGGACACACCTTTATTCTAAACACACGCTGGCCCTGGAAGGTATGTCCTTAGTATAGACAGAGCTGGCACATATATTCTAATTCAGATGAGAAACGTTACTTTCCCTAAAAACACTTGTTTTTTGTTCAGATACAATTCACATATCATAGAATTTACCCAAAGTATGCAATTAAGTGGCTTTTGGTACATTCACAAAGTTGTGCAACCATCAGTCTAATTCCAGAACGTTTTCATCACACGAAAAGAAGCCCACGTCTACTAGCGATGCCTCATTGCCCCTTCCTTGGAGAGCGTCTGTCTCTGGATCTGTCCAGGTCCCCAGAAATGAGAGCTGTAGAGAAGTTGAGAGTATGTGGGGTGGACTGTGCCTTAGATTTCCTCCCCTACCCTAGCTCCTGGCAACCATCAATCTACCTCCTTTCCCTATGGATCTGCCTGTTCCAGACGTTTCCTACAAATAGGGTCCCACATTACAGATTATAGTTCTTTGTGTCTGGCTTCTTTCACTTTGCATGTTTTCAAGGCTCATCCCTGTTTTAGCAGATAGCAGGGTTTTGTTTCTGTACATGGCTGAGCACAGTTCCATTGTATGGATATACCACATTTTGTTTATCCATTCATTCATTGATGAACATTTGGATATTATGGAAATCACTGCCATGAACATTTGTGAATACATTTGTGAACATACGAGAAACATGACGTTCAGTTTGGCTTTTCAGAATTGAAAATGTGATACCGTCTGGGTTAGCCAGGTGTGTTCAAGAGGCCTGCATTACTCATTACCTTGAGCTCCTACTGTGCGCATCACACTGAGTAGGGCAGGTCCGTGGCGGAGGGTGACCCGTTGGGTGGCCTTCCTCCTATGGGGAGGGCAGATGCCCACACAAGCACACGGGGTGGCTGGGAACAGGTCCCCCACGGGAGTGCGGCCCACTCCAGAGCACAGGAGGGGGGCTGCCTCTGTCCTCAACCCTGGCAGGGACACCTCTGGCCTCGGGAGGGGCCTGGACGTTGCAAGCTCCTCTTTCTGTTTACCTCTGTTTACAGATTTTCCACTGGCTTAAAGTGTGCAAATCCATTGCTCAGAGGGTTCTCCACAGAGTGTTAGATTTCCCGCTTGTTCTAAGACCTCCTTCCTCTCCGCAGAAAGTCTCTAGGAGGCGTGGCAGCACAGGGACCCGTGATGTTTCCTTTTGAAAGAAAAGGATAGCTTTCACTTGCGCAGATGATTTGATGTGGTGAGGGTGGCTTTTGCTGGCTGGTGTGTCTTCCTTTTGTTTACAAGCATTTCTCCACTGAGGTAAAACCTCAGAACAGCCTTTGTGGGGAGGGTTCTAGGATGGCGGGGGCCCACTTCCCAACCTCAGAGCCTCCGCCTTGGGAAGTGTCTGTCTCCCTCAGCCCCATCCCCAGAGGCGAGAGCCACAGAGAAGTGAGAGGAGGCCACGTGCCTTAGTTTTCCGAGCTGCAGGGCTGGGCTGGGTAGATGTAGTTTCCACACAGCTGTAAAAGCCACCATCCAATGTATTCTTTGAGGTATGTAAACAGAATTGTTTGAATGCAATCCAATAGTTGTCAGCAAGGGTATTATTTTGGTACAAGGAAGATGAGCTGTCCCCTTTTCTGCGCCTGGTGTCACATCACAATGCCACCATCCGCTGCCAGGCAGTGGTGAATGGAAGCTGGTCCCTGTGCACGAGGCCTGGTTGGGCTGTGTGTGTGAATTCCAGAACAATATTCCCGATATGGAGGAGGCTCCAATTCCAATTAGAAGTCAAGTGTTTTCTCAACCTTAGAAGACTTTTCGACAGAAATACCCTGCAGTGAGTGGGTTGGGGGGATGCTGGGTCACTGGTGTGAAACCCAGGCTGACCCTGGGCAGGTCTGAGCAATCCCCCTCGGGCACTGCGGAGTCCCATGGATGGGAGCCGCCAGGTTGCTAGAAAAGCCACTGTCATTTCTGGGAGGGCAAACGCAAGGTTTGCGTCTTGGTGTAGGAACAGGGTGACCTCACGTCTTCCTGCCCGTCCCTTGGCTAGGCCGGGGAGCCAGGCCAGCCCCCTCGGGCAGCGCCCCTGGTGAACGCCACCGAGGCTGGAAGGCCTTTGTGTTTCCCGTGCACACACAATGCCCGGCTCACCCTGCCGAGTGCTGTGATTGAAATTCATTGCCAAATTTATTGAGAAATTAATGAGAAAAGCTGCAAAGTATTGACTTTGAGAGGAAAACACAACTCATCTT
>JAZHEH010001784.1:5877500-5880000 GCA_036589455.1 Ateles fusciceps | reverse complement strand
ATTGTGGTCCTCAACTTTCGGGCGCATTATCGAGTGTATGTGCGAGGCTTCCTGCGTTGCTTACGAGGCCCAGGCACTCAAGGAGAACGGTGACCAATTATTTTGGAGAGCACTTGTGAAGGCGGCCCCCTAGCCGTCCTCTCCAGAAGCCGCAGCCTTTGTGTCCCCCCCACACCTCGCAGACCTGCTGAGTTGGGGGGTGTTAATCATCAGATTACTAATGAATGATGGCCCAAATTGCAGGCAGAGTAATGAATAGATGGTGGCAGGCCTTATTAGTCTCCGAAAAACCTCTGATTTATGTTGTGCCACGCACCGTGGAGTGACTCCACGGAAAACGCTATCTACATCAAGAAGTAATGTACTCTAATAAGTATTTTCATCTTAACTCGCGTCCCCCGGGCCTCCGGGCTCAGTTTTGTTGGAGTCAGGCAGAGCCATAATAAAGCCCGATGGCTCCTTATAAAGCTTGTTAAACACAGTGTGTGCAGTCGGACGGAGTCCCGGCCGTGATTCATGCACTGTACACAGCGCATGTGCCGCTGATTTATGGCCGCGCACAGTTCATAGTCAAAATTACAATTTGAGGGATAAAAAGATTAATTACTGTTTGTGGCCAGCAATTTCGTGAGGCTGGTGGATTGCAGCTGTAGAATGATAGTGCTGTACATCAGTTTGTAGTCAGCCATTCACAGATTATTAAAGCTTTGCAAGAATAAGTGCTCCTCCTGCCTGGTTTGTGCTCAGGCAATATGCTAGACAAAAAGGACCACAGGGATAAATCTGAGGCTAGCAATAGCTGGACATATGTCATAATTGCCAGTTTCTCATAAATCCCTGGCCAGTGTGGAAGGCACCGGGTGATGCAGACATCACATCATGATGGCGGTGATTGCTATATATGGCCCCAAGACCTGTAACTTTGTGACTGCACTACCATTTTTACAATATATGGAGTCACCCTTTGACTTTCTTCCAGTCTAATTATAGATCAGAAATAATCGTTGCTTTTATGTGCAAAAGAAAGGGGGAAATCTCTTCCTTAAGACACAGCTAGCATTCAGGGGGTGCTTGTCTCAGAGAGCATCAGAGCAGGAGAACTACACATTTATTTGTAAGTGTGCAATAAACGAGTAATGGATGACATAAAAGTAATTAACCTGATCTACATTTCTGTGTCCTGTTGCAGCCCTTAATGAACCAACCATAGATTACGGCTTTCAGAGGTTGCAGAAAGTGATCCCAAGACATCCGGGTGATCCCGAAAGGTTACCCAAGGTTAGTAAAAGAGCAAGTGGCACCCTGCTCATGGTAGGGCTGCCACTGGGCTGGTTCTGGTTTGGGGGCAGCAGGTGCTCTGGGAAGGGGGGAACTGCAGACACTCCAAACTCTGTGCCCACGGCAGGGCCGACAGGTGTGAGGAGCTGCCTGCGCCTGACCAGCTTCAGGGGGTGAGCAGAGGGGTAGGTGGCTCGAGTTTCATGTCTCATCTCCAAAGGACCATCTTTTCAAGGGAAGGAAAGAACAGCTTTTCTGATAACAAATATTTTGGATTCTGCAAGGGGGACATAAACTTCCACGTAATGAAATAGTTCAATTAAGCATTTTCCACTCCAGTAGCCCGCGCTGATTTCCATCTGAGCAGCCCCAGTCTGATCTGTGATTACTTGACTCATGTTTTCCTTTCATTTTCTAAAGCTCGATTCAGTTTAATCTTTTGTTTACAAAGCTTTTGTTATAAGTCCCTGACTTAGCAGGCTAACAAATGAAGTCCACATATTAATATCTAGAGGGACTTTCCATTTAAATTCAACAAAGACAAAAGCTGCCCGTGTTGTTTATGCACACGCCACATATCACAGAAATTTCATTTTGATGTATAACATTAAAGATAAGTCAAGCTTATAATTTTTCCTCTCCTTTGATATAATTTTGTCTCTTTCTCTCTTTAGAAGCCCTCTCTGATTTCCAAGGCAGAGTTGAAAATGCAAAATGAAAAATGAAGTCATAAGATTATGGCTGATTGTTTTACATTCCATCCCTGTGTGTACCGAGTCTTGACCACCTCTGAGTTTTATTAACACAATAAAACCTTTTAGACATTACCTTTTTAATGCCCAGCATGAACATAGGCAGTGTCATTAGGCTGCTTTTTAATTTGTGAACATGCTAGCAACGGATGTCAGATATTCACTGTTAGAATCATCAGAGCTGGGGGAAGATGTTTTTCAAATGCAGAGCAGTTCACGGAGGGGTTTTTGTTCCTGAGGGTGAGCCCGGGCAGAACGAGTGTTTCCCTGGGAAGACCCAAGGCCTGCAACATCCTTACCCAGAGGGCTTTGCTGGCAGCCTCCATCCAGTCTGGCTTTGTGCAGGGTTTGCGACTGGGTCCCGCCATCCCACAGACAGGCCATGTGCGTTGGCAGGCCCATGGAAACACTGGGTTTGAGGCTGGGTGGCCCTCAGGGAAGACACCCCAGTAGCTGTGCTCTCAGGGGGC
>JAZHEH010001784.1:5692500-5872500 GCA_036589455.1 Ateles fusciceps | reverse complement strand
ACCAGATACCCACCCTGGGCAACACCCCTGCGCACACGGGCATGATGGGCGTCAACTCCTTCAGCAGCCAGCTAGCCGTCAACGTGTCAGAGACGTCACAAGCCAATGACCAAGGTAGGCTGTCGTGCCAGGCGGACCCCTGCCCTGAACGCCCTCGGCGGGTTGGGTGAGGCCTTAGCTGCAGAGGCGCGTGTCCAGGGCCAGCTGGGGAGTGGCCGTAGCAATCCGTGCTCTCTGGCTCTGCTGGTTCCTTTGCTCAGGAAGACCTTGCTGCAGGTCCTCCCAGGCAGTGCTGGGCCAAGAATGCTCAGAGGGCCCAGTTACTGAAAACGGCAGCTCACTGGCTGCCAGACGGGTCACTGGTATTTGCTAGAAGTTTCCCTTAGTATGTTCAGAAGTGACTTTCTTTCCTTGGAAGACTGGGCTAAGCCATAGGATAGCCATGGCCAGGGAGCCCAGGGGAGCCTGCGTGGATGCACCGCCCGCTGGGATTTGGGTCTAAGTTTGGAACAAGAACTTGGAAAGAGACGCTCATTTCCCTGCCCTGTACCTTGTCCCACAGTACAGTGACCTGGGCCGGCCAAGGCCGCTGCATCTTGCCATCTGGGTTCATGTTAGTTTTCCTGGTTGAAAAGTGCACAGGCAGTGAGCTTAGAAAACACCTCCACCGTGCTGCTGATCTCATCCCCTCCCTCCGCGCTCCCACGGTGGGAATGAAGCTTCCATGCCCCCCGACTGCCCCCACATATAGAAATAGCAACCATACAAACGCCAAGACCCCCAAACAGCCTTCCAGGGGAAGTTATGGCCACAAACAAGCTCTCCTTGTCAGTCATGGCATTTGAAGGTCTACAGAGGCCGAAGTTCACAGAGTGTGGGGGGACAGACCAGGAATCCGAGCTGTTGATAATTGCCTCTAAAGAGAAACGTGAAAGCCACTGACGGTGAGATCGAAGCGCGCCCTGGCTGGCTGTCGAAGCCAGCAGAGACAGGACGGGGCTCTCGGAGAGACAGTGGCAGCAGGGTTGGCGTGATAAGGTCACCCGAGCTGGCAGCAGGCGCTAGAGCAGTAGAAAGCACAGGGTCAATTAGCAATGTGGAATATATGATATAGATTCTCGGGGAACCCCCCCCCCAAGTGTCTGTCGCTGATAATAACGTTATTTTTGGCCGGGGGGGGGGATTTCAACAGTCGGCTACAGTCGCAATACAAGCAGCGTGTCCCCGCGAGGCTACGTCCCCAGCAGTACTCCCCAGCAGTCCAATTACAACACAGTCAGCACTAGCATGAATGGATATGGAAGTGGCGCCATGGCCAATCTAGGGGTCCCTGGCTCGCCTGGATTTCTTAATGGCTCCTCCGCTAACTCTCCCTACGGCAGTAAGTGTCTGTTTTTGTCACACGTCATCACACAGATTCATATTCACTACCGAGTCGAGTGTGTGCATTGCTTGGATGTTCTGTGGTGTGAGCTACTGGATAAAGGAAGGGTGGCCCTGGAGGCTGGGCGTCAGAATGGCGACCATAAATTGACCCAAAACGGGCCCGATGTGATCTCATTGGAAACCAAAAAAAAATCGGAACAAAATGGGCTGCTCAATTGGAAGAGAAAGTCCAGTGCAAAAGAGCTTGCCTGTTATCCAGAGTGTGGCCGAGCCAGACGCATGTCATGTTCTGTTTTCCTGCCCCTGCCCCCACCCCCCCCCCGTCTGAGGCGAGGCCTTGGTGCCCTCTCGCCGTGGCGCTGTGCCGCGGCCGCGCGTGCTGACTGTGTTTGCTTTGTTGCAGTAGTGCCGTCCAGCCCCACCATGGCAGCCTCTTCGGTCACCCTCCCTTCAAACTGTAGCAGCACACACGGCATTTTCTCATTCTCACCTGCCAATGTCATCTCCCGCAGTGAAACAGAAGAGCGCCTTCGCGCCCGTGGTCCGGCCCCAAGCCTCTCCTCCTCCTTCCTGCACCAGCGCCAATGGGAACGGACTGCAAGGTGAGGGTGGTGCGGGGCCGGGCGCCAGTGCCGAGTCCTCTCTGGGGGTGCGGATGGGAGTGGGGGGGCGGGCTCGGCCTTTCTCCTGGCGACCGCTGCATGTTCTCCTGTGGCCCATTATGATGTGTGCCACCTCTGCCTGGTGTTCAGAGCGAGGACCCCCGTGCACTGAGCCCCAGCAAGGACCAGATTCTCCCTCTTGGTTTTTGTCCAGCTCACCCCTCCGACGGCACCTAGTGTCCTCATGGTGGAGCACCTTGTGCCCCTAAGGGGGTGGGACCACGTGAGAAAAGGCGGGATTGTGGTGAAGGTAGTTGTGGTCATTGTCTGCCTGGTTCAGCCAGTGGGCCTTTGCCCAGGGCCGGCCACTTCCCAGTGTAGGGTGCAGCCCTGCCTGCCGCTCCTGCGCTTGCAGCCTCCTATGCACAAAGCAGCGAATACAGCCCCGACATGGGGATGGCAGGGCACCATGCCACCTGTGGAGCCTGCCCTCGTGGCCCTGAGGCGGGGCATTGGTTCTCCACGTTGTCTGCTGGACCACGCGTCCAGCTAGGCTACGCTGTCTTTTGGAAAGGCGTGTGTGTCTAGACCTAGGGCCAGGTGTGTACCAGCACCAGATTGCAGTCCTGTCTGTGGACAGGAGCTGATTTTCCTAAGTGATCTCTTTCAAAGATTCAGGAGGGAGAGGGCCGGCCCTGAGGGCACCGCTGTCCACAGATGAGGCCACATGGAGTGGGCATCCTGTGCCTGACAGCGCCTGGCCCATTTGGGCTGTACAGGACATGGGGCCTGTGATGTGTGGGACAGGCAGAGCCACACAGGTGCCCCCAGGCCTCCTGAGCTTGTGAGTGGCCCTTTGTGAGGTGCTGAGGCCCACAGGCACTTGAATTAAGTGGCCGTCATCTGGCCTCTTTCAGACACCACCTTTGGTATATGCTCCTCCCAGTGACTCAAATCCAGTTACTCCTTTAGAAACATGAACCCATTCAACCAGTATTTACTGAGCACCTACTATGTACCAGGCTCTCTGCTGGGTGCTGAGGACGTAGCTGCGGAGAAGACAAACTGGCCCTTTTGTGAAGTCGGTGGCATATTTCACTTTGATGAACTAATGCTCAAAAAAGGAACTGGAAAGGTATCAGTGATTTGAAATCATTGTCTTCACAACATCCGTTAGTGTATGAAGGGACGCCCAGGTCCCCGGAGTGCTGCCGACTGGCCTGTGTGCCATCAGCGGGCACCGCACCAGGGTCGCTGCAGAGGCAGGTGGTGAGGTGCCGCAGCCCTGCCCGCGACACGGAGTCAGGCCGGCTGAAAGACGGCACCTCCTATGCGGTGTGTACATGCACAGGGCTTCCAAACCATAAAGTTGTAACGGTGAGTCGGAGATAAATTAATATTGTTGAAATTAATGAACTGAGAAATTGAAGCTCACGTCACTACATGAACAAATGTATTAATATCTTATACATAAATTAATGAGAACGATCATTCTGACAAAAATTAAACAACACCAGTGGTAAAAGATTTTAAATTACATTCGTACCAGGAGTTCGCGTGAAAGCGTCAGCCCCACTTGGCGTTTTCATGCAAAGTTTTCTCTTCTTCCTGAGAAGAGAAAAAAGGTCCCGCCGGCAGTGCCATGACTCACGTCTCTCTGTGGCCTTCGCCTGGAGGTTCCAGGGCAGGTGGGCTGTGAGTGGCTTTGATTCTGGAGAGCCCCTGACTCACCATTACGATACAGAGAGATGACCGCACAGTCAGAGCCCAGACCTGGAGGCAGAGGGGGAAACTGAGGCCTGTCTGGTTCTCACATAGGGAGCGAGAGCCTGGCCTGTGAGCCGGCCTTGGCTGGCGTCAGGGGGAGTGACCAGGCTGGGCCACCTCTCTCGGCAGAGTGGGGTCTGGGCCTCCATTGGCTTCGCACCCTGTGCTTATCAGTGCGGGAAGCTGCAGCCTTTGCACACAGCAGTGCCAGAAGCCCTTCCCTTTATAAAAGAAGCCTTCGAGGAGGGCTGCAGGAGGGACAGGACCGGGGGATTTTTGTCCCCCACGTGTGCCCCCCATCCCCCGCCCCCGCCAGGAAGCAGATTCCCCAGCACGCCCTAAACACGCCTGAGGCTGGTGAATGGAATCCTCCGAGTCCAGCCTCCCAGTTGCACAGTGGGGAAGGGCAGCCCGGCCCCGCATTGGCGTGGCGGGAGGGCGCGTGCCGGGGGCCTGCAGTGACTGCTCTGTCCTTCTCTCTTGCAGCTATGTCTGGGCTGGTAGTCCCGCCAATGTGAGGGACTTTTGTTTACCTTCCGCAGCACCCAGCATCAAAGGACGGACTTCAGGGGACACGTTTAGTATATTAAGACATGCTGATGGAAACAGTATCTTCAAAAAAATCAGCAGCAATTGAAATGCTACAAAAGACTTTGTTTAAAGATTTTATTTAAACTATTAAGAATCAACATGCAAACAGCCTACTTCTTCATGAACAATTCCATTTTATTGACTGAACTTTTCTCATATTTTCACATTTCTCAGTCCTGAAGAATAAGGAAAACAAAGCGACGCCTATTTTGTATAAAGTTTCTGACTCCGTCTTGGCCATGTCTAGTAATTGCTATGTGTTGGGAGAAACTTTGTGAATGCACCATTTTGATGATCATGAAACACTGATGAAAAATGCCTCCAAACATTTTTCTGTACTCATACTTAGATTCACAATGGTTGTGTATCTCTATAATGTGAAATATTTTTTTGTGGTGATAAAAGGGGGCCAAGGAGGTATGAGCCATCAGACTGGAAAAAAGGATGACTATATGATTAGGAGAACTGGGGTGGCAGGGGGAGGGAGGGTTTATCATTGCTTAACTTCATCTTAATGAAATGAAACTTTGTAACTTATTGTAGTTAGAAATTGTAACTTTGATATTGAATTCTCTTGCCTTCAACAAGCACACTGACAGAGAAAAAATGCTACTGTCTGTTGGTTCCAATATTCTCCCACTGCTAGAGCTTCCTGTTAAGCAAATGTGAGCTGCACCATTTTTTCAACTTTTGCTAGCACTGTATACTATTGCATTCTTAGGCTACTGTGCGGTCTATGTTTCTTGTACCAGAAATTGTCCTTTTGACTTCTTCTAGATCCTTCTTCCCTAATGTGTTTTGTATGTGGTTATAAAATTGTAGACTTTTGTGATTTTGCCAAAGTTGTAGCTAAATATTTATACACTTGTCTTGAATTTTTTTCAGATCCACTTAAAATATTTAGAAAAACAAGTTTTATTCCTTATGTGTCTGTCTTATAAGGAATAAAATGGTCTTCATTTGACACTTTCCCATGAACACTTGCAGTTGCTAAGGGACTTTATTTTGTAACATATCAATTATAAATATTGTATTTATCTTTGAAATTTTGTACATTGCTTTTCCCGCCTTTTCCTTTTTCTTCTTTCCTGTCTCTGTTGGTTTGTGATCATGGCCTGGTGTTGTGATACTGGGACGAGCATTAGCCAAGAACTTGTCTCTTTGTTTCGTTAAGATGAACCAGTGTCTTTTTACTTTTCATTTGTACTTCAAAAATATGCTATTGTTTAGACTTTCCATCCTTTTTTTTTATTTTGAGGAAAAGTCAAATTCATTGTTTATTTTTATATTATTTTTAAGTTATCTGAACAAATACTTTTGAAAAAAAGTTTGTTGTGTACTCAAAACGGCGCCACCGGCCGTGACAAATCCTAGTAGATTCTGTGCATGTGGAGCGGCCGTGAAGAGGCGACACCATTTGGGGCTGTGTCCTTATTTTATTTTTTTGTAGAATGTAAAAAGTCATTTTAGATGCCACCCATGACTTTGCCACATAGCTGAACTGTGTTTACTGGAAAAATTCAGAGGCCTAAAGTTTAAAATAAAATTTACTTCTGATGTTTTAATTAAAATGTTTGCCACATTAACTTCTCTGATGCCTTAAAAGTGGACTTCTTTAAAGAACCTTTGTGCTATTTTATCACAGGCTTACACTACAATTGTTAATAAATATTTCATTTGGAGATGTATGGTGTAAAACACACACACAAACACACATACAAAAGCACAAGCCCGCTGCATGACCCGTCTCTCCTTTCTGGGACTATTTCTGCTGCATCCTGCACCCTCCTGGGCCCACCTCCAATTCAGGAAGGTTTCAGGAAGACCCCAAATCACTGCTGGTTTTTAATGATTTTTTTTAACAATCCCTTTTTGTGGTCAGTTCCAACACAGCACTGTCTGTACTTTTAAAACTGGAATGGCCTCCTTCAGATACTGTGCCTCTTACTGACAAACCCACAGTGAGACCAAAAGTGTCAGTTTTTTTTTTCTTTCTCCTTTGCACTAAATGCTTTGCAGACACAGCACAGCAAACATGTTGCAAACTGCAGCAGAAATCGAATTTAAAACAAAAAGGAGGGACTTTAAAATACCTTCTTGACAAAAAATCAACAGTGCGCAACTTAGAAAGTGTTCATTCTAGGGACAAAATAAACAATGTCCCCAGAAGTCAGCAGGTCACAGTCTGGCTTTGTGATGATTGACAAGGCCTAGCTACACGGGAAAGCCTGAGAAGTCACTTTGGAACTAAATTGCCTCCGTTTTATTTCGTATGAGTATGGGTTTGATCTACGAAAAGCTCACACGTATGCACTGAGAACGCCTGCCCGCTTCCCCACGCCCTCACTTGGTTTGTGTTTTAGGTTAAGTAGTCAACGCCCACATCACTTCACTGTCTCAAGACTGAGCGCTTCACTAAATGGTAGATTTTACTGTTAAAGACCCTACAATAAAATTGTTTTATCTGTACATTTTTTCAGATATTTAACTGTATAAAAATGTTCATTTTACACAATATTTAATTAAAGTATTTCTTGTCTGTGAATTTCACTTCTGGCGATGTTCTCTGTTTTGATTATTAAAATGACAGACTAAACACACATAAAACTTACATTGGGGTTTCATTTGCATGTCCGGGTTCCAAAGCTGCAACTTGGCCAAGATAAAAATGATCCATCCAGGAAGAGCTTTCCACAAAGTTATCCACCCTCTGCCCTCTAACCTGCGTAGAGAGATTCGGCAAATTGTCACTTATGTGGTCCTGACCCCCCGGAGGCACCATCTGTACCCGTGCTGCACTCTGGGTGATTTTTCTGTGTCACAGATGCTCTGTGGGCCACAGTAGCACTGGGGTGACACAATCACTGTTGGGGTACTTGTCTTTGAGAACTCAAACAATCCCAAGGCTCACCGAGGGGCTTTGTAACACACTCCCTCCAGACCTTCTGCCCCAGGCCCTCTGCTTCTGAATAGGGTACTGGCAGGTAGGGAGCCAGTGCTCCAGTGACCCCACACACACTCTGGTGGGCTCCATGGTTGGGTTCCACTGGGCAAGAACCAGGCTTAGGAGAGTGAGTGCAGCAGCAAAGGCTCTGGAAGGGTGGGCAGACCCCAGGGCACCCAGGGTCTACCCAGGGGCATCACCAATTCACTGCCACCACAGTGGCACAGTAGCCCCCATGCACTAGCCCCGGGCACTGCTGGCTGCACATTGGTAGCCAAATGCACCAACTATAATGAGATCTGCCATCAACACTGAGGTTCTAATTTACACAACGGTGTTCAGCTCCTTCGAGTTTCCCGTGCTCCCGTTTTACTCAGTATTTTTTCATTTTCTCCTCCATGAAAGGCTGGGTTTGCATGTTTTGGCTTGCAGCTTTATCACACATACACAAAAGTGTGATCCAAATTAGTGCTCACAAATGTCATCCTAATTACTTGTTCTGCTGAGCAAAACAGGAAACAATTATTCAAAACATAAACTTGTGAATACCTTTTTCTCCTGTCACTGACAATCAGGTTCTCATTTCAGCCTTAAAGAGACAGCAAAGAGAGAGGCTTATAAGGTACAAGCCTGAAGCCTGCCCCACTCCCCTCCCCTGCAGACTCCCTCCCAAGTGGCTGGAGGCTGGGGCTGGGGCAAGCAGTTGCTGGGCAAGTCACCTCCTTCCCACTCTGCGCTGGTGCCACAAGTACCCAATGCCCTGTAACTTGGGGACGGAGAAATTATTTTCTGTTTGTGTTTCAAATCAGAAGAAAGAATGCATTCTTTCAAAATGCATGCCGATTATTGTCAGGCCGCCTTTGAAGGTCTTTCAAGCTTTTAAAGATTATTCAAAGCACTTGAAATGGGCTTCAATCTAATGCCTCATTTCATTGCATTAAACAGCCTAGTTAATAAAGAATCAATATATTCAAAGGGCAAGGTTATCTTTTGTCTATAAGGGGTAGTGTCATTCTGAACCTTTTATAGTTCAAATGCTGAAAAAGACCTCATGAAATCCATACTCATCAAGTGGGTCAACGAGAGCGGTAAAGAGGCCCCTGAAAGGGAAGAAGACTGCTCTCCTCTAAAACAGCCCACGCCTTATCTCTCTCACTCGGCGCACCCAAAGAAGTCCTCAGAAATGTCAATTTCTCATCAAGACAAGAGGCCATGATGATCATTTTTTCCAGAGAATACATACAATTAAGAGAATGCAGAGAGGCGGCGGTGGCGGTGATTTGTGGCTTATTCCAGCCCCAGGAGCTGCGATCTCCCTCCCAGCAGATAAAAAGGGTTGTTGATAACTGAAGTGTCAATATGCCGAAGAGTGAGTTTTGAATGTGAGTCCTTGTGCTTTGAGCTCGCCGGGGCCGATCCCAGGCCCTATAACGGCGCAGCTGCCAACGGACACCACAGGTTGGCCCTCACAATTAATGCCATGAATAAATCACACAAAAGAGTTGGGATGCTTTATACTCTGTGAGACAATTCCCTGCTTTACCCTTCAAGGATTCCTTTTATGTTGGAATAAGGTTGCTTTTAATGAAATTTAAACTCATCAGAGGAAATCAAAAACCTCCAATCAGATTACAAATTGATTTTTTGGTCATTTGTCATGTCCCAGCATAGAGCTGCAGGTTTCACAGGGAGCGAGTTGCTGCCGTGGCAGGGCTGGGAGTGAGCGTGGACACAGCTCCCGCTCCCACCCCTGGCCTAGGGACAACCCGTGGCCGGCCTCCTTGGCAGGCAGAGGCAGCCCTGGTGACTCCACCTGCCCTGCCAAGTATGACCAACTGAACCTGTGACAAGAACAAGTGTCAATCAGGGTGAATCCAGCGGCAGCTTTATAACCTGGGACATCATCCTTGGCAAAACTCAATGACTTCTAGGTCTGCACTCACAGATCCACGGATGGCCACAGAGACACATTTTCTGGGGAGTGCCGTCAGTTTTGGTGAGTCTCCACCCCCATCCCTTCCCACCCCAGCTGGCTCTACACTACTCCACAGACAGCTGCACGCAGGACACAGAAGCATGCGGGCCACCCAGTCCCCATGTGCCAAGCAAGACCTTGAGATCTGGGCAGAGAGAAGCCTGGCTAACTCCCCACCCACCATCCAGTGGAAGCCCCAGTGCTCTCTCCTTGGCAGAGCCCTGCCCTGTCCCCCAGGCCACCGCAGGGTGGTGTCCCCTGCAGAGAAGACTTGAAAGCATCTGAGGCCACCAGTCTCCAGCCTTCCAGTGGGTCTCCTGAGTGCCCTGGATGAAGCTGCGCCTTCCTCGTCCCCTCACCCTTGCATCGGGCACCCGTCAAGGCTGAGTGGGGAAGCTGAGTGTCTCATACTTAGTGGGAATCTAGAAGAGCATTTTGTCCCTCTTGGAAAGAATAGGGCTGGGGACAAAGTGAGGCAGGCACTGCTGCTTCAGGAGGAGGTGAACACTGTTTCTGTTTCAAGATTCCTCAGAGACCATCTCTTAAATATAGCCGCTAAAGTGAGTTGAATACTCCACATATCTAACAGCAATACTCACCTTTGCTGCCCTGTGATCTGCAGAGCGCTTTATCCATGTTGTCTATTTTGTCCTCCCACAAAGCTCTGAGCTGGGGCTGGCTCCCTACTTCCAGGTGGCGAAACTGTAGTTCAGAAAGTTTAGATGATGGGCCAGGGTCACCAGGCTGGAAGGACCAGGGCCTGATGCCAGGTGATGTCTCCAGTCTCCAAACCCTACACTCTCTCCACTGATTTAGGTTTCAGGTATCTTCAGTAAGAAAGACTGGCTGGGCACGGTGGCTCATGCCTGTAATCACAGCACTTTGGGAGGCCGAGGCAGGCAGATCACCTGAGATCAGGAGTTCAAGACGAGCCTGGCCAACCTGGTGAAACCCTGTCTTTACTAAAAATACAAAACATTAGCCAGGTGTGGTGGCAGGTGACTGTAATCCCACTCAGTCGGGAGGCTGAGGCAGGAAAATGGCTCAAACCTGGGAGGCAGAGGTTGCAGTGAGCTGAGATAGTGCCATTGCACACCAGCCTGGGCACCAAGAGCGAGACTCTGTCTCAAAAAAAAAAAAAAAAAAAAGAAAAGAAAAGAAAAAACAGAAAGAGAGAGAGGGAGGGAGGGGGTATCTGAATGGAAGCGAGGAGAGAAGTCACACTTCCCTGAAAGACCCTAACCAAGTCACCCACAGGGTTTAGAGGGACTGACTCAGCTGAGGTCACCTGTATAGGCCACGAGTGGAAACTGGCTTGCCTGGTGCAGCTCAGCTGGGTGTCGGGGGGCTTTGCCTCTGAACATAACCAATGTCACACATCCACGCTTCCAAAATCGGAAGCAGAAAACCATTTCTCCCAGGGCCTTTGCAGCCGCCAGGAGTCCTCGGAACTGCTGGCTCCCCCGTGCTCTCCATGGGTTTCCTGGTGTCCACATGGGGTCTACACATGGGGCTAGTGCACCATGGTCCTTGTGCACACAAGGGGTCCCTTGGGTCCACACAGAATCTCCAGTATGGGAAGGGTACACTGAGCCTATCCCATGGTGCAGGAGTGGGAGGGAGATGAGGCGAGGACTGAGGCAGCCAGAGGCTTAGCCCTGCAGCTGGCACCTGGCAAGGGCTCAATAAAAGCTTCCATGACTGCCAGCAGGGTGATGATGGGCTAAGGATGGAATGAAGAAGAGGAAAATCAGAGCAATCAGGATTAGCAGGGTAGACTTGGAATGAGTAACAACAATGTCAGAAGTGTCGGCTGAAAAAGACACAAAGGGTCAGGAGGGAGCACAGGAGTCTCTCACCAACCTGCGCCATCAGACTACCCCTCTCCCAGTATTCCACATGGATGGTGGGCCACGGACAACGAGGGGTTGGTGCCGCTTGCTCAGCCATCCAGGGTTCATTAGCTGAGCCAAATATAAAACTTGTTTCTCCACCTGTAACGGGCCAGATCCTTCACTGCCTTGTGCTACTATTGTGGGGCTGGCAGAACACGGGGCTGATGTAGGGAAGGTGCCACCAGGAGAGAAAGAAAACATGCCTGTAACAATCTGAACAAAGGGTTTATATTCTTAATATACAATGAGCTTTTGCAAATCAATGACTCAATGAACACCCTAAAGAAAAAAGAGGCAAATTTACAGTCCATTCATAAGGGAACAATAAAAGTGATGAATAAGGTTAGGAAATTATACTCAACCTCATTTAAAAATACATATCAAATTAAAATAATGAGATGAATTTGTTTAACCTATTAAATTAGAAAAGATTTTTCTTAAAAGCTAAACACGATGCCGTTGACGGAGGAAGGGGATTCTTACAGTTGTCGGCAGAAGAGTAAATTGGTACAAGCCTTCTGGAAATCAGTCTGACATAACAAGAGACTTAAAAATATTCATATCCTTTTTACTGGTTAATTCTACTCCAAGGAATCAATATGAAGGAAATAATCAGGTATTAGACAAGACTTTTAGGTCCAAGATTGTTAGCTGTGGCAATATTTATCAAAAAATTGGAAAGAACCCAAATGACTCAAAATAGGAAATGGTCATTAAATTATGATATAGCCATTACAATGGGATATTATATATTCTATTAAGCCATAAAAATCATGTTTTTGAAGTATATCTAATAAAATGGTCAACATCAAATGACATAAAATTAGGTAAAATAAGCATATAATACTGTTTATAGAGAACAGAATTCCAATTTGTAAATTTCTATATTGAGAGAAGACAATAAATAATATATAAAAATATACATCTATTTGGAAAAAATACTGGTCAGAGTTACAGCAAAATTAACAGTAGGTATATCTGAGAGCTTAAAACTTACACAGTATATTCATATTTTCCAAGTTTTCTCTTAACAGACAGAGTTATGTGCTGGAGAACACTGCTCACTGTTTCACAGTCTTACCACTCTGCCCTCCTGCTGCAGTGAACAAGGTAGGGAAGACAACAAACTCAGAGCCACCAGATTGGGCTAGAACACTGAGGCCTGATGGAATGGGCATTGGTGCATGGCTGCCTGGAATCTGAGCTGGGGCTGATGTGTAGTGCTAAGAGAGCAGACACCAGACCAGGAAGTGGGCAGGAAGGAGGAGAGGTATACAGAGCTATGGAGATCTGGGTTGCATGGTCCAAAGGGGAGAGAGCCCAAGGGAGGGCTTCCCATGAAGCCCTGCTAAATTCCTTGTTCTGGCTTTCTCAGCATGCCTCTGGGGCCTGATACTATCTTCACTTCTATCTGAACTTCTTGGAGTAAGTTTCTGCTGCCTGCAACCAAACAATTACTGATCAGACAAATTAGGAGAAAAAATATCTTTAAATGATAATTATAAGAGAACCAAAAATAACTTTACAAAGTATGAGGTTTAATAAATGCATTTAGTAAGATTAAAGAATATAAGGTCAATATAAAACTGTATTTCTATGACAATAACAGTATTTTTACAACAGGAATTTTAAGAATGCCATTTTAAAATTTTCAGTGCCATTTACAATAGCACGGAATAGCTATGAAGAAAGCTACCAAAGTTATGCAAGATGTCTATACAGAAAACCACAAAATTGTACTGAGAGAAAATTTTAAAATCTTAATAAATGAAGAAATATACCACATTCATGGATTGGAAAATTACCTGTTGAGATGATGTCAACTCTCCCTCCCTAAACTGACCTACAGATTTAGTGCAATCTCAACCAAATTCCACGAGGTGCTTTTCTTAAAATTGATAAGCTGATCCTAAAATTTACATGGAAATGTAAATGATCCAGAGGAGTCAAGACAATTCTGAGAGAGAGAGAGAGGCTGGAGGAGTCAAACCACCCAAACCAAGACTTCTTATGAGGCTGTAATAACTAAGACACTTTGGTATTAGAACAAGAACAGACAAATAACCTAATGGCATAGGCAGTCCAGAAACAGACCTCCTATACATAGTCACCTGATTGACAACAAAGGTGGCACTGAAATGCAGTGGCAGAGGGTGCCCTTTCCAGTAAGTGGTGCTGAGGGTAGTGGAAACACATGATAAAGACTGGATGACGCCCTTCTGGCACATGTGAAAGGACAAACCCAGATGGCTGGGAACCCTAAGATATGATGATTCCCCAGCTCTGAAAAGGAGAGGAATAGTGTGTAGAGACAAAGTGAACAGCTGATGTTAAATCAAAGTTGAGGGAACATCCAAGACCTAGCAATGAGCTGGAGCTATGAGCACACACTTGCCTGGGCAGGCTTGCAGGAGGGAGGACCTTTAAAGAGAAGAATAAAACCCAGCCCAGTTCCCCTCAGCTGACTCCTTGGGCTTGTTTACCTAGGGCTGCACCAATGCTTTGGACAGGATGGAGACCCAGAGCTTTGTAGCAGCTCTCACAAGAGTTGGTAAGAATAGGCAACCTCAAAAGATAGTTGTTCTGAAACAGCTATCTTTTCTGAAACAGGACTTTCAAAAGTCCCACGGTTTTATTGTTAAAACAAATCAAAGACCTAAATCAACTAAAAAATCTCGTGTTCATGGATTGGAAGACGATACTGTTAAGATTAATGACACAAAACTGATCTATAGATTCAGTGCAAGCCCTATCATAATCACAGCTGGCTTCTTTATAGAAACTGACAAGCTTGTACTAAAATCCATATGATATTGCACCAGACATGGAATAACCAAAACACTCTTGAAAAAGAACAAAGTTAGAAGATTTCCATATTCTGATTTCAAAACTTACTACAAAGCAACAGCAGTTGAGACAATCTGGTACTGGCATAGGATAGACATATCAATGAAATAAAATTGAGAGTTCAGAAGTACAATTATGTATCTACAGTCAACTGAGTTTTGACAAAACTGCCAAGACCATTCAATGGGAATAGAATAGTCTCTTCACCAAATGGTTTTGGACAACTGGAGAGCCACAAGCAAAAGAACAAAATTATATTTGTGTCTCACACCATACAAACAATTAACTCAAAATGGAGCAAAGACCTAACTCTGAGTTAAAACTACAAAAACTCTTAGAAGAATACAGAGGACTCTCTATGACCTCGGATTTGATAATGGACGTGACACAAGTCTTGGATGTGACATCAAAAGCATGAGCTACACAAGAAAAGATACATAAATTGGACTTCACCTCAACTAAAAACTTCTATGTTTCCAAAGACTCTATTAAGAAAGTGAGACAACCACCCACAGAATGAGAAAAACTATTTGCAAATCACTTATCTGATAAGGGACTTGTATCTAAAATATAAGAAGAACTCACACAAATCAATTAATATAAAGACAAATCACTCAATTTAAAAATAGGAAAATGACCTGAATAGATGTTTTTCTGAAAGAAGTTATACAAATTACTAATATGCATGCAAAAAGACGCTCAGCATCAGTAGTCATCAGGTAAATGCAAGCTGAAACTACAGTGAGCTACCACTTCACACCCAGGAAGATGGCTGTAATAAGGAGGTCCTAATAACAAGTGATGGTAAGGATGTGGAGAAATTAGAACACTCACACATGACTGATGAGAAGGTGAAATGGTGTCGCCACTTTGGAAAATAGTCCAACAGTTTCTCAAATGGTTAAACAAAGAGGTACCATATGTCCCAGTATTTCCAATCCTAGGTATAGACCCAAGATAAATGAAAAACATAAACGCACACAAAAACTTGCACATGAAATATTTACAGCAGTAGTATTCATAATAGCTAAAAGGTAGAAACCACTCAAATGTCCATTATGATTTTTTTTTTTTTTTTTGAGACAGTATCTCACTCTGTTTCCCAGGCTGGAGTGCAGTGGCACAATCACAGCTCACTGTAGCCTTGACCTTCTGGGCTCAAATGATCCTCCCATCTCAGCCTCTTAAGTAGCTGGGACTACAGGCATGCACCACCACACCTGGCTAATTTTTGTGTTTTATAAAGAGATGGGGTTTCGCTATGTTTCCCAGGCTGGTCTCATACTCCTGGTCTCAAGTGATCCTCCTTTGTCAGCCTCCTGAACTACTGGGATTACTGGTGTGAGCCACCATGCCCATCCATGAATGGTTGAAAACACTGTACATCCATACAACAGAATATTATTCACCCATAAAAGGAACGACATACAGAAACATGCTATGACATCGATGGATCATAAAAACACTATGCTGAATGAAAGAAGTCCAATCACCAAAAAACTCACATGTTTTCATCTGTATAACATCTGGAACAGACAAATCAATGTACACAGAAAGTAGAGGAGTAGCTGCTTAGGGCTGGGGAACATAGGTGATGGGGGTGGCAGCCAAGGGGTATGTATGGGTTTCTTCCTGCAGTGATAAAAATGTTCTAAAATTGACTGTGGAGGTAGTTGCACATATCAGTGAATATGTTAAAAAATCATCAAATTGTACACTTTAAATGAGTACATTGTATGGTATGCGAATTATTTCTTGAGAAAGCTGTTATAAAAAATTAAAAAGCCCTGTGGTTTTATCAGAGCATAACGAATGAACATTACTTTTCATGAATTACTCTTAAGCGTTTTGGTGTTCTGGGGAAACCATGTTTCCTGGAGCACATGGCCAGGACTCATGCTGCAGGCTGGCACATGGGATCTTGGGGCCCTCCTGAGTCTTTGTCCTAACCTGGCCAAGGGCCCCCCAATCACGTGCTCCCCCAGGAGGGGCTTCTTGGTGTCCACACACCTTGGAAGGGGAAGGTGGTCTTGTAGGACCCTACGGACCCCCTATCTCCAGGCCACCAAAGTGGAGATCATGGCTCCCAATTCTTGCCTGGGTCGAGACCAAGACAGGTCCACACTCCCGCCAAGGTCCTGGCTCCACATGGGACAGCCTGGCCCCACCCCAGCCTGGACTCTGCCTGGGCTCTTGGGAGGCCACTCTTGGTCCTCTGTGGAACACACATACACAGGGCTTCTCCTCCAAAGTCATTTCCAAATAACATGAAGGAAAAGCAAAATCCTTCCAGATGGCCTTTTAAGAAAGTTTCATTATTTTCTAAACATTCCAGAATAATTAGTTCCACTATTTTTAACATAGTAGTTCTTTTTCTTAAATTTCTTTAAAACTTGTCTCTTTCAGTTGGATCTCACGAGTCTCAGTGAATGCCACCCCTGCCACCCTGCTCTGAGCCACATCAGTGCTTCCCTGGAAGATGGTGGCAGCCTCCTAACGGGTCCCCTCACTCCTGCCCTTGCCCTGGAGCTCTGTCCCTCTCTGTCTTGACACCATAGCCAGAGGGGTTTTAAAATGAAAGAAATACACACCCCCTCCACAAACCTTCCAAGGGCCACAAGGACACTGAGGGTCAGCCACTGCCCTGCCACACCTCCCCTCCCTCTGCTGCTGCAGAAGCTCCTGCCTGAGGCTCTGTGCTTACTGCTACCTCTCCCTGGAGCTCTCTTCTGCAAAAGCACCTGCTGTGCTCCCCCAACTCACATCTTACCCCCCAGCCCAGGGAGGCAGGCCTGCCTACCTGTCTAAAACAAACCCTCACCTCAACCACCACACATACACCTTTCCCCTCTCCCTTTCATTTTATTTTTCTCCTTAGCACTTACACCATTTAATGAAGTTTAGGTTTTATTTAATTAACTTCTGCACTGTGTCCCTGTGAGAAGGGAAGCCCCTTGAGGAGAGGGGTTGGTCTACTTGGATTATTGCTGCATCCCCAGAATTCCAGCTTCTGCAAACCAAAATTTCAGGGAAACAGCATTCTTACTGTGTCTTCAACCAAGATAAGGGTTCTTAACCTAGGGTCCATGAACTTCAATGACAAACAAAAATTTAACTTTATTTTCACTAACAGCTATAAAATTCAGTATTTCCTTATGAGTATAGGCAACAAGTCACAGTCATTTTAGCAGTATCAGATTGTTTATGGTTATTGTGACTTGGAGAGTCTGATAATAATTAGCTCAACTGTTCCTAGATTTTGTTTAGTGCATGAATAATGAAGAGGCACATATACAATGATATCTCAAATTTTATTTTTAAAGTTTTGCTAACAATTTAATATAATTAATTTTCCCTGTGATCGTATGTATTTTATTTTGTGGACTTGAAAACACTGTTCTGGGGAAGGGGTCTTCAGGCTTCACTAGCCTAATTCAGGGATCCACACACATAACAGAGGCAGGACCCTGGCCAAGGCACTGCTTCTGTGCTCGGGGAACATGGCTCAATATCACACTACAGTAGCCCATTAATAATCTAGTTCTTTCATTTTCTAGCACGGTTTTGTCTCCACAGGACACAGTTCTTGTGTTAGTTTATAATATGCACTCATTGAAGTAATATAACTATACAAAAAGAGCTCCAGACTTAGACCTGACAGTCTCTATACAGGCTAAGTGGGTCACTCAATCCCAGCTCCATCCTGTATTTGTGGAGACTTTGTGGTAGGCCAGGTCCTGAGCCAGAAGAAAGACAGGCATTAAACAGGTAATAATCCCCAGCCCCACTTTTTTTTGGCTTTCTTGTAATTCAGGTTTATTTAAAAAATAAAAGCAATGAACATGTATTTGGAGAAAATGGCTAATCTTTCTTATCCCAACTCTGCCTAAACCCCTTCAGCTTGCAGGTAGATGCACTATTACCAATGGGCTGTCAATGTTACAAACAGACAGGCGTCTACATGTAATTGTAAAACCATGAGACAGATCATACAATAATTTTTATATTATTCTCATCATGCTTCCCCCAGTAGCACTTATTCTTCAGCACTTACACCATTTAATGAAGTTCCCTGTTAGTACATGTAAATCCAGCCCATCCTTCTTAGTAGCTGTAGAATAATCCATTGTACATATGGAAGCACATTTATGGAACCAGTCCCCTGTTGAAAATTTTATATTCTTTGCAATTAAAAAATGCTATGGTAACAGAAAATAAAAAAAATTAAAGTTACCATTAAAAAGATACCCCTACAATGTCAGCAAAACATTAAATATCTAGAAATAAATGGAATTTATTAATAATCGGTATAGTGAAAACCACAAAACATAATTGAGAAAAACATTTTTAACAATCTAGTAGTTGGAGAGATATACCATGTCCATGGATTAGAAAACTCATTATTGTAAATACCTAAATTTACCCCAAATTGATCTGTAGATTAAACACAACCTTAATAAAATGTTAGCAGGCTTAGTTTGATGAGCTGATTCTGAAATTTGAAGGGACATGCAAAGGGCTAAGGATGGCAACATAATCTTGAATAAGAATAAAACTGGAAAACTGAGACTCCATCACCCAGAAAGCCTTATTTTAAAGCTATCCTAATTAAAACAAAATATTAGTGGTGCAAAGATAGCCTGAAAGTCTAGTAAAATGGGTGAAAGTCCAGAAACCGATCCACACATATAACAGAATGAGGCTGGGTCAACAAATGGTGCTGAGTCAATTGGCTTTATCTCTTTCAAAAATAAAACTGACCCCTACCTCACATCATATAGAAAAGCAAGTCTATATAGATTTGTAGCTAAATGTGAAAGACAGAACTGTTTTTAGAAGAAAACATGGGAGAATATCTTTGCAACCTTGTGATGAGCAAAGATACACTAAACAGAAAACAAAAAGCTTTACCCATAAAATACACTGATAGATTAGACTACATTAAAATTAAGAAATGCTGTTCTTGAAAATGATACATTAAGAAAATGAAAAGGCAAGCCACAGAGTGGGGGAAAGATACTTGCAAAATCTGACAAAGGATTCATATTGGAATAGAAAGAACTCTTGCATATCATTAAGAAAAAAGTAGACAGTCTCACAGAAAAATGGACAAAAACCTGAACAAGAAACATAAAGAAAATCAGATTATCCAAATAGGCAATTCACATCTTAAAGATGTTAAACTTCATTAACCATCAGGAAAATCAAAATTAAAAGATAAAGTGATACAACTATATATCCACCAGAATGACTAATCTGAGAAAGTCAAACAATATCATGTTTTGGCAAAGATCTGGATCCAATGGAGGTCTCACACATTACTGGTGGGAATGTAAATTGGTACAAACACTTGAAAAAACTCTTTGGTAGCATCTACCAAAGCTGAACATTATGACTTGGCAATCCCACTACTAGGTATACAACCAACTGAAATGAGTACATATGTTCACAAAAGTACATGCACAGCAAAGTTAATGGCAGCACTATTTTTAAAACCACCAACTGAAACATGGCCAACATGGTCATGGGTAGCAAAATGTCTAAATAAGATTGTGTCATACTTATACAATATGAATACTGTACAAAATGAAAATAAATTTACTATCATTACATGCATTGATATGAAATGAATCACAAATATGTTGTCAATCAAAAGAAGTCAGACACAAAAGAGAGTACACTATGTTATTTCCCTTTATATCAAGTTAAAAATAGGCAAAATTCATCAATGGTGTGAAAAGGCAGAGTTGAGCTTACCCAGGCGGGGTGATAGTAGTGATTAGGAGGAGGTTGGAGGGAGCCTGCTGGAACTCCAGATCAGGATTCAGGTAGGTTCACCTTGTAAGTTGTATGGGGCTGGATGCTTATGGTTCTTGAATGGCTCAGCACCTACTTTCTACTTCAATAAAAAGTTCATATTTAAAAAGTGCTATAGAGGATACCCTCATATATGTGTATTTGTGCATTAATCAGTGTTTCTTCAGGAAAGAGCCCCTGAAGTGGGGTTTTGGCTTATTTGTTAAATGTATACTTTAAATTTGGACAGGTGCGGTCAAATGTTTTAATTTACCAACATGCAAGAAAATCCTCATTTCACCCCCACTTTCACCTATACTAAATACATTCATTCCTTCATTTAAAAATAGTTATTGTCTAAAGGATAAATATGTCTAACTCTGCTTATATGAGGTATCTGGAGTGGTCAAATTCATACAGACAGAAAATAGAATGATGGCTGCCGGGGCTGGGGAGGGGAGGATGGAGAGTTATTGTTTAATGGGGGAAGAGTTTCGGTTTGCAAGATGAAATGAGTTCTAGAGATTCATGGAGGTGATGGTTACACAATAGTGTAAATGCACTTCATGCCTCTGACCCGGACACCTAAATTATTATTAAAATTAGAAATAGTTGGGCATGGTGGCTCATGCCTACAATCTTAGCACTTTGGGAGAATAAGGCAGGAGGATCACTTGAGCCTAGGAGTTCAAGACCAACCTGAGCAACACAGGGAGACTCTGTTTCTACAAAAAATAAAATACTTGCTGGGCATGGTGGTGCACGCCTGTGGGCCCAGCTACTCAGGAGGCTGAGATGGGAGGATCGCCTGAGCCCGGGAGGTTGAGGCAGCAGTGAGCTGTGATTGCAGCACTTGACTCTAGCTTGGATGACAGAGGAAGACCTTGTCTCAAAAAAGAAATTGTAAATGTTTTGTATCTTTTAGCAAAGTTAAAGAAATGAAAAACATATTTACTGAGTGCCTATTAGGTGCCAAGCACTGTTCTGGGTATTGGGAATTTAGCCATGAATAAACGTTTACTGTTCTTGTGGGACAAACACTCTAGTGAGGATACCTTCAGTCAAAATTTTTGCTAATCTAATTGGTGATAATAAAACCTTGCTGTTTTAATTCACATTTGCTAATTAGTAATATATTTAGCATATTCTCACACATGTATGTAGCTTCTGTATTTCTTCTGTGAACTGCCTGTTGATATCATTTGCCCATTTTTTATTGGGTTGTCTTTTGCTTGTTAATTTGCAGGAGCTCTTTGTAGTTGATCGTGGTTACCTCTCTGTTTATGTGTTGCAAATATCTTCTCTATGCCAATGACTTTGCTTTGGGCTTCTCTCCCTGTGCAATGCCCCTACCCTTCCCCAGCCATCTGTAAGTCAATCTTTTCCTTTATGGCTTCTAATTCTTTGTTTAGGATGATATTCTCCATCCTAAGACTAAAAAAAAAATTATCTTACATTTTATCTTAGTACTTTGATGGTTTTCATAGTTTCAGCCTATAGTTCTTTAATCTCTCTAGGGTTTAATTTTATGTTTTATACAAGGAGAAAATTAATTTTATTTTTTTCTAAATGGGGAACAAGTTATCCCCAAACCATATATTGAGTTGTCAGCTCATCTTTTCCACTGATTTTAAGTATCACATTATTCCTTTTTTTTTTTTTTTAATTCTCTTCTACTGACCTTTTGGAGTATTCCTGCCTAGACTCCATTTATTGTTAATTCTTGTAGTTTAAAAAAATATGTTAATTCCTAGAAGAGCAAACTTCCTCTCAGAATCTTTTAACATTTTCTCTGCTATTTCTGTTCATTTACTCTTCCACATAACTTTTTTTTTTTTTTGATATGAGGGTCTTGCTCTGTTGTACAGGCTGGAGTACACTGGCGTGATCTTGGCTCACTGCAGCTTTGACTGCCTGGGTTCAAGTGATCCTCCCACCTCAGTCTCCTGGAGTATCTGGGACAACAGGTGTGTGCCACCACTCCTGGTGGGCTCATTTTCAAATTTTTCTGTAGAGATAGAGTTTCCCTGTGCTGCCCAGGCTGGGTTCAAACTCCTGGGCTCAAGCAATCCTCCCACCTTGGCCTCCTGAAGTGTTAGAATTACAGGCATGAGCCATTGCATCAGGCCTAATTTTAGAATTAGTTTGATACTGTACAGAGTTTACATATGGGGGGTATTGGTGAAATACTGAGTTGCCCCATTCAGGTACATATTAAGTCTCTTCATTTATTACATAAGACCTTGAAAGCAATTGCAGTAGGTACTATGCAGGAAACCTATCCAGTGCTTTGAGAACACAGAATTTGGAGGGCCTTCCTTGATCTAGGCTAGCAGCAGGAATGAGGGGGTTTGAGAAACAGGAAGGCTTTCTTCCAGAAATCATGTGTTGGTTCACTCTGGAGACTGACTAGGAATTAATGAAGCAAAGTTGGGGTGGGGGCGCGAGTCTTGCAGGCATAGCAAGAACTGTATGTGCTAAGGTCCTGAGGCCACACAGATGCTGATACAGCTGCCAGAGCAGAGTAATGTCAGGAGGCAGACATGGGGCATATCCTCTGCCAGGCCTGCAGCTGGGATTTCCTTCTGCAGTTGCTACAGACTGTCACCTTCCAAATCCTAATCCTGACCTTAACAGGGAACAAGAAAGACACAGACTCACAGAGCCAGGGACTGTCTGAGTAATGAAGGTCCTTGGAGGTCACTTAAGTCTGCCCATCCTCATGTGGATTAGGGGATTAGCAGAGCCAAGGTCGTAGTGACAGTCAATGTGGAAAGTTCACTGAAGGGATCAAAAGCCAAAAGCTGGTTCTTTGGAAAGATTAACAGAATTGATAAATCTCTAGTAAGACCGATCAGGAAAAGGGACCACTGCTATAGACCTGATGAACATTGAAAGGATGGTAAGAGGACATAGTGAAAATATACGCGCTAAGAAATTTGACAACACAGAAAAAAAATGAACAAATTCTTGTAAAACACAACTTGCCAAAACAGACACGTGATGAAACAGAAAATCCCAAGAATCCTGTGTTTGCTAAAAAGCAATGGTAATTAAGACAGTGTGGTACTGGTATAAGGCTAGAGAGATAGACCACTGGAACAGAATAAGGAGTCCAGAAAAAGATTCACATATATAAAGTCATCTGGTTTTTGACAGGGTACCAATGCAATTCAATGGAAAAAGAAAATATTTTCTAAAGCAACTGACATCCATATGGAAAAAAAATCTTTGATCCTTATGTTGCATGTATTAATCCATTTTCACGCTACTGATAAAGACATACTCAAGACTGGGCAATTTATAAAAGAAAGAGGTTTAATAAACTCACAGTTTCACATGGCTAGGGAGGCCTCACAATCATGGAGGAAGGTGAAAGGCACATCTTACACAGTGGCAGACAAGAGGAGAGAGCTTGTGCAAGAACACTCCCATTTTTAAAACCATCAGATCCTGTGAGACTTATTCACTATCATGAGAACAGCATGGGCAAGACCTGCCCCCATGATTCAATTACCTCCCACCAGGTCCCTCCCACAACAAGTGGGAATTCAAGATGTGAGATTTGGGTGGGGACACAGCCAAACCATATCATCGCACCACTAAAAAAAAAATAATTTGAGATGTATAATCAATCTAAACAGAAAAGCTAAAACTATATGGCTTCTGGAGAAAACACACAGGAAACTATCTCTACAGACTTGGGGTAGGCAAAGACTTCTTGAGCAGGACATAAAAAGCACTAACGATGAAAGAAAAAAGTGATAAACTGGACTTCATGAAAACTTAAAAATTCTGCTCATCAAAGGACACCATAAAGAAAGTAAAAAGACACACTTATGGCTGGGCGCAGTGACTCACACCCATAATCCCAGCACTTTGGGAGGCCAAGGCAGACAAATAGCTTGAGCCTAGGAGTCTGAGACCATTTAGGTCAATATGGCAAAAACCCATCTCTACAAAACTTAGCAGGGTGTGATGGTGCATGCCTGTGGCCCCAGCTACTCAGGAGGGTGAGGTGGGAGGATTGCTTCAGCCCAGAGGTCAAGGCTGCAATGAGCCAGATTGCACCACTGCACTCTAGCCTGGGCGACAGTGAGAGCCCATATCAAAAAAATTTTTTTTAATTAAAAAAAAAGACATGCCACAGACTAGGCTAAAATGTTCACAACGTCTACATTGGAAAAGGGCTTGTCAGTAGGTAGAGGAGACATAGATCACAAGAAAAACGACCAAGAATGCTGCAGCGCCAGGCTGAGCGTCAGCAAGCAGGGTCTCACCACTAACGTGCCCCAGAGGAAATCCCGGGAAGCCTCACTGGGCCCCTCCATCCACAGAGCTTCCTACCTGGGCAAGGCCACTCCTTCCACTATGCTCGATGTTTGCCTTGTTTGCTGGCTGGAAAAGAACTTGCATTTTCGATGTTCACCTCATAAGCTGACTCCATAGGGTGATGCTGGTTTTCTCTTCCGTAGAGTAAACACAGCATGTAAATACCATTGGAAAGAAAAGGTAACCCTTCTTTCAACACAGGGGCCGGGTGCGGAGCATGGTGAGTTTTGGCCCAAATCCAAGCTGCCCACCGCCACTCCCTGCTGGCCCTGTGAGCCAGGGGGAGGCCCTGGCAGCCAGGGGGAGGCAGTCGCTCTGTTCTTGCCCAGATCCAAGCACACCGCTTGCCCTGCTGGCCACGCTTCTGGGAAAAATGGAGTGAACCATGGTGTCCACACTCTCCTGCAGCCAAGCATATTCCGGATCTGAAGGCAGGCTGGGGCCTGTGCAGATGGCCCTGAGCACCAGTGGACAAAGTGTCCTGAGCCTTCCGGGGTCACTGGGCTCAGGCACACAATGTTCAGTGCCTGACCCTTCCCCGGCGTGGCCTTCGAGTGGTGGCCTCCTCGCCTGTGTCTAGTGCCAATTTTTGGAAAAGTTCCTCCACCCTGGCAAGTGTGGGTCCCACTGGTGCCCCAGGTGAAGCCAAGGCCCAGGCACCAGAATCTGCTTTCTAACATCAAGGCAGCTGCTTCTGTGTGGGGTCAGGGCTGACAGGGTGGGACTCAGGCTACAGGGAGCAGAGATGGCAGAGGCCAGGGCAAGGCCATCGCGCTGAGTCCTTCCCAGCCGGCGTTAGCCTGGTCCTGTCCAGTGGGGCCAGGACAGCCTTAAGGAAGAGCCTCAAGGAATCCAGTGGCCCTGGTGGCCACACTGACCCAGCCTCTCTGGCCTCTTCTGGCCACACAGTGGCTGTGGGCATCAGGAACCAGAGTGCTCAGGGCCTGCAAGGCCACCACATGGCAATGGATAGGCTCCAGGCAGGGATGTGGTAGAACCCCAACAAGGCTGGACCTTTCTAGGCTGTGCCTGGTGCACAGAGGCCTCTCGGGGGCACAGGAAGATTCCAGCCCCAGGGGCTCGCAAGCTGGCCAGGGAAGGGGCCATCTCTGTGTGGCTGAGTCCCATCCCGGTTGGCCTGGCAGGAGGGTGGGATGCAGGCTGTGGTGGCCTTGGAGAGGCAGTGGCAGGCACGGGACCCCACAGTGTGGCAGTGCCTCTGGGAAAGGCTCGTCCTCATCACTCCATGTCAGGGAGTGGACAGGAACAGTGCTCTGAGCACAGTGCAGGGGGTGCCCACCCCAGAAGGGACAGGGTGCTGGCTTCCTAGGAGATGCAGGGTGGGGGGTGACCATCATTCAATGTGGGGTGGGCCGGCAGCAATGCATCCTCCATCAATGTGGGTGAGAGGGGAAAGCTTTAAAGATGCATCGGGCCAGCCCGGCCTCCAGGGACCCCTCCCTGTGGCAGGAAGACATTTAGGGTGCAGTGAGCCATGCCATAGAGGGCTGCCCAGGGCCTTGGAAAGGAGAAAGACCTGCCAGAGCCACCCTCTCCCCTAGGTCCCCTGGGCAACCAGGCTGTTCAGTCCCTGCAGCCCCCTCCTTCCCTGCTCCTCAGAGTGACCGGCCCTAGGTCCATCCCTTCTGAAGAGCCAGGACAGCTGCCTCATGGACTTCAGAGGACCTGGGGACTGGGTCAGAGTCTAGTGGCCCTCAGAAGAGCAGAGAGACCTTAGGGAATACTGACTGGGAGACTTCTCATCTAGGATGAGGACAACACCACCCGCCCTGGAGGGCTGCAGCCAAGAGCAAGGAGAGGCTTGTAAACTGTAAAGTGCTGTGCTCATGGGAGGTGCTGGAGGGCCCTGAGCTGCCTCTCTGGTGCCGTTGGGTGGCTTTAGGCGATCTCTATCGAGGTCTAATCCATGTGCGGAAACTAAGAGACACAGAAACAAAGAAATTAAATGAAGCGTTTGTGTGAGTTTCAGAGGAATTTCGATTCCAAAGGCAGTTTTTACAGGCAGCTAAAGCGTCTCCTTGACAAAAATAAGTTTCAAACGAGGAAGTTATAGAGCAACTGATGAAGCCCAGGTGCTGTAAATCATTAGTAATGGCCGGCCTCCCGCCAGGGTGGCCGGAGGAACTCAAAGATGAGGAGACAGAGATAAGGAACAAAAATAGAAAATAGATCTCAAAAAACACAAACCGTTCTCACAAGCACTGGAAAGCTGCTGATACGATTTTTCTTCTTTATATAAAAGCTCAGGGATGGTCCAAGCATTAGAGGCCACTGAATGGTACCTTTAGGAATAGCGGAGATGGGAGGGAAACCTGCTTAATGAGAGACGAAGGCACCCCCCGCTGTGGCTCCGGGGCGGGCAGGTTCAGGAGGAGGCAGATCTCCGAGATAGAAGGTGAGGTGCTCAGAACCCTGGGAGGAATGCTGACTTTGTTTTTTAAGGATGAGAAATAAGAAAGCAGAAGCTAAAGGCTAGCCCCTAATCAGAACACTTTGTCTGGCAGAAGTTCATGCATTTGGACTCATTGGGGTGGGGACTGGAGCTAGGCTGTGGGGAGGGCCACGGTGGGAAATAGAGGCTTTTGTTATATTGGGGTTCAGGGGTTCCGAGTGCCCTCAGCTCCTCTGAGAGGACGTTTCTCCAGGCTCCTGGCCTCCTGCCCTCTCAAGAATGAGAGACGGGACCACGGCACAGTGCGCGGTAAATGCCGGACTCAAAAGTGTTTGTAGAAAGTGAATTATTGAGAAAGAGAGAAACTGGAGAAGGAGAGAGAAAGAAACAGCTAACTCTGACACTGAGTGAGAGAATCCAGAAAGATGCAATCCAGGGCAGGAAAGCAGCTTCCACACTGAGTGGAAGGGAAGACAGAGAGATGGAGTTTAGGAGGGAAGACAGGCTTCTACGGGAGAGTGTGGAAGGGGACCCCAGAGGGGAAATCCAGGAGAAAGATGGCTTCCCCGAAGGGAGTGTTCGTGGAAGGGGACCCATACATGGAGTCCAAAGGGGTGTGGAAGAAGGGACTTTTAACCTGGGAGGAACCCCCACCTTCTCTAAGACCCCAGGCCAATGAAAGGAGCTCCTTAGAACTTCCGCTGGGGTGACTGACTCTTAGTTTCTTCCCGTGCCAGCGAGATGTAAACATAAATCATTAAACCTCCTGGATGGAGACAGATGGGAGAGGGGCTGGGAAGTTCTTGCCCTTAAAACTATGCCCCCTTGTGGACCCGGAAAGAGAACACATTCCTTCGCTTTGACCGTAAATACGAACTATCACTCTGACACTCAGACCTTTGACTGCTACTACTCCAAACAAGCTTTGCCAGAAGAGGCTGTCTTAGGCTGTTGGGGCTCCTATCACAAAATCCCATGCACTGGGTAGCTTGGAAACAACAATTGTATTTCTCATAGTTCCTAAGGCTGGGAAGTCCAAGATCGAGGCACCAGCAGATCTGGTATCTGCCCTCTGCCTGGTTTGCAGATGACAGCTTGCTGCTGCACCCTCCCAGGGTGGGAGGGACAAGGCAGCTCTCTGAGGCCTCTAAGGGCACCGATCTCCTTCATGGGGCCTCCACCCTCATGACCTGATCACCTCCTAAAAGGGCCCATCTCTTAAAGCTATCACTTTAGGGGTTAGGGTTTCAACATATGAATTTAGGGCTGGTAGGGGACACACATGCAGATCATAGCAGAGGTTTTGGGGGCCTGCTTTAAAGAATAGAGAAGGCTCAGTTGAAAACAAGTCATTGATTTGCACCATGTGGATATGCCATGCCATCTAATGGTAATTTGACTTCTCTGTAGATTGAGGTAAACTTCAGAAATAGCCCACTGGGTCTGGCAGGGCACTGGGCTAAATCATTAGGTTTTGTGCCAGGCTCTGAAGCTCCCTGTGGAACTGGCCCCTTACTACCCTGGCAACCCAGTGGCTTCAAATAACAGCTGGAGATTCCATGGGCATCTCTGGTTGGAGCAGGAGGCCTGCAGAGTGTGGTCAGCAGCAATTGGTCACTGGGAGGAGGCTTTTACTATGACAATTTCACACAGTCCGAGGCCCTGGTTTGTTGCTTTCTTTAGCCAAACAAACTTTAATCGATCACTTGCCTGCAAACATAGGAGCTTCCTGAGCTATCCTGCTCAGATATGACCTCGGTGTGATGGTTTCTTCTAAGACCTGCAGAACACACAGCAGGAAGAAACCAGTGGGAAAAAGAATCAGTGTTAAATGAGAAGTACCTTGCACCATTTTTAACACATAATCTCTGTTTTGCAAACAATCTTAGTTTTTCACGGTAGTTCAATTGACAGTTGGAGTAACTAGAAACAATTTTCCGGGGGAAGACCTTTTCAAAACGAAACTGAAGAAATCAGTCAACAGGTCTCTTTCCCATGGATGCCACTGGCAGGTAACCAAAGTTGACTGGTTAGATGATAAACAATGAAAATTGTAGCCACAAAGGACTAGAAAAATTAATTGTGTCTCATGAAATTGTACCACAAGTTGCCAAACTGAAGACACACTTTATGGGTCCGGTTTCCTTCTGCATTTAGTCACAGAGGTGGCATCATGCTTCTGGAACAGGGAGCCTGGGAAATGGCCACAGGTTCTGTTTGTGACGTTGGCCATCGTCCTCCACCAGCACTAAGTGGTCTGTACATCAGGAGGGAGAAGTGGCTCCTTTTTAACACTAATGGATTTACACAAAGACCATTCTCTTCGTTCTTCTAAAACCCAAACCTTGATTATCTCAGTGACTGGGGAACTCGATATAGAGCTGTAAACATCACACCATACAGTTTGGCTTAATGAAAATTATTTTCTTGCTATGAAAGCATCAATTCTTGGGCATGTGGGATGGACAATGGCAGTACTTCCGGCTCTGTCCCCACACTGTCTTGGTGACAGACAAAGGGGAAGGAGCATCAGTGGGAAGCCCTCTGCCCTTGGCAGGGGTGTGCACCCATCACCCAGTGTGGAGAGGCCTTGGTGGGGCAGGGAGCACTGCCCAAAGTGGTGGAGTGACAGACAGGGGATGACGGGCTTTGCATCATTTTGGGTTTACTCTGCCCAGAAAGCTCTGGGGGCACTTGAGGACTCACACTGAGGCAGAAGTCGATCCTGTGGTTGCTGTGATGGAGAGGAGATTCTAACCATTGCTTTTTCTCCTAGAACTTTTCTAATCAGAATGGATCTCGCTGTCAGGAGGCCAGAGGCCATCAGAAGTGAGCTATGGCGGGGCGATTTCCTGGACATGCAGACCAGGGGAGCTCAGTGCTCTCAGACTTTTTTTTTCCTTTCCTTTTTTTTTTGGTCTAACAAGAATCAATATTTAAGATTATGCAATGTCCATACCAGCCTGAAGTAGCTGCCAACCCAAGGACAAGGGCTGGATAATTTACAATGCAAGGAACCCATTCTTTTGAGAGGGGGAAGGGAAAAAATAAAGATTTAAGCTTCTTATCCTGGGCTGAACTTTTCTCCTCCATTCTTAATGGCACTGGGTGTAAATAAACCATCCATTCTGTTTTGTACGAGCGGTCTGTACTTTGCACAGATTCTGTGGAATCGACAGGCCAGTTTTAGATCCTTGACCACAGGTCTGAGCTATGACTGCCTTGGAAACAACACTTATTGACATTTTTTTCAACAAACAGTACTGTCACTTAGCCTGATCAAAATCTACCCTGATCTTCTTTTGCCCCAACAATCAGCAGAGAGAGCCTTTTTATTGTCGATGACTAACGGTTTTCTGTCCCGTATTTTTAATGTGAAGATTAAATATTTATAAATGCCTCATCAATAGCATCCCATAACCAGGTCCTCCCGAAGCCACAGACCGTGGTCCATGCTCACTCACACGAAGTCAGAGGTCACAGGTCAAGTGAGCAGCTCTCAGCAGCTGTGGGGTGCATCTGCTGCCACCAGGATCTGGACAATTGTTTGCGGAGCAGGGCTCGTTACTCAAAAAGCCCACATCATGGCCAGGAGAAGGTTCCTTTGTCTCCATAAAGCCCCTTCCGGCGAGGTGTTTACTGGAATCACAGGCTCCTGCTCCCTGCCCCGTGACCTTCCCAACACTGTCCAATTTGAGGTGTCTCCAGGAGGAAGCTCCCCTCTTACCCACCCCTCAGAAGAGAAGAACAGTGGTGTGATACTTTCCAGGCCCTGGGGGACAGGGTCATGTGGATGGGGAGAAAGGAGTGGGATATCCAGGGCGCCTGTCACCCCAGCTTAGGATGCAGCTTGGTTGGAAGCCCATGGTGGATTTTAAACAGCAGGCATGCACTCTCTGTGCTGCTGGGCATGGGCTTCCAGGGGTGGGACTACAGATGGTCAGCCCTGGGAGGAGGGGGCAGGGTCCTGATGGGAGACCTGGCATGGACCAAGGCGGTGGCAGCACAGAGTGAGAGGACGCTCCAGTGGGGGTTGAGGGTTTAGCTGACAAACAGAGGCTGTAGAAAGGGGTTTAGCCGCTCTAGGAGACATGGCGGAGAAGCCCCGGCCAGCTGCTGGAGTGCCGAAGCTCTTTCATGCACACTGTTCCACAGCCCTTCCAAGGGCACCACCCGCTACCCAGGTGAGCGAGCCTTCTTAGCCTGGAGGCAGACAGTCCCATGAGGGAGCCCTGGGAAGGGACTTCTCAGGGCCTGGCTGGGGGAAGTGGCAAGCCAGGAGGCACTTGGCAATTTTGGGCAAGCCACACACTCGCTCTGGGGCTCAGTATCGCCTTCAGAAAGGTGGGGGCAGTGAGACTTGCTTATTTTCCTTAGAGGGCTCTTAACAACACAAAGGGGGGATGCTGGGTCCCAGGGACTGGGGGATGAAGGAGTCACAGCCTGGGTGCGCCCCAGTGCTGGACACAAAGGGCTCTGGGGAAAGGATATCAGCAGGGTCTATGCACCAAACCTATCCAAACCCTGTTAGCAACATGGGGGGCACTTTCTGAAGACTTGAAGGAAAGAGAGCGAGGACCGAAATCTATCTCAGTCTCCTACCCTGAATGCCCTCCCGTGCTGGGGCAAATGGCAGAGGAAAAAAGGAACGAGTCCGCTTTCCCAGCAGTGCTGCCCTCAAGGGACAGGGGCTGCTGGCAGGCTGGGCATCACCTCGACTGTGGCCCCATCCAACCTCTGACTCCAGAAGACAGAGCCAGGCTGTCACAGGAGGCCACCCGGCCAGGAGTGAGCTCTGCCCTGCTCAGCCCCTGCTGCTCTGTGGGCCCAGAGGCCCCCTGTCCTCTACAGCGGGGGAGGCCACCATCGGCTCAGCCCATCTCTTGGGATTACTGTGAGTTTCCATAAACTGAACAACATTCACACAGGCATGAGTTTCGCAAACTGTCGAGTGCTGTCCACGTGTAACACCTACCCTGGTGTTCGCGCATGAACTCGAGGATGCTTCTTCAAGCTCCTGTCACCCTCCTTCCTCAAAACAAGTCAAAAAATATCCAGAGTAAGACTGGCATAAACGTCTAAAAACCAAAACCAGGTTTGCAATGGCAGGACCTGCTAATGATCCCTCCCTTCCCCCTGCCTCTCCTCACCCAACTCTACCCCCCTGCCCCACCAGACTACAAACTCCTAGAAGGCAGGGCTGCTTCCTGGGGCCTCCTGCCTGGGAGCCCGTCTGAGAGGGAAGGGAACGAATGTGCAGCCACGGACTGTAAATCTCAATGTCTGGAAGGCACTCTTCCAAGACAGGAATGTGAGACAGCTAAAGCACCCTGTTTAATAGTGATGCATTGATAAAGTGATATTGATCATTATTGAGACTGGTCGGCCATCCATGGGGAAACACAAAACCAGCAGGGCAGCCTGGGTGAGCAGGCCCCTCTGTGGGCCGACCCGGGGGACGGCCAGCCTCCTAACTGCTGCGATGATGATGAACACATATTGATTTCTTTAGTGCCTCTCCTCAGCCCCAGAGCACTTCATGCACTTATTGGAAAGTGCCTGAAACCAAATTGAAGACAGGCCCAACGAGGAGTATCAATCCAAACGTTAAGGGCATTGGAGGGCTCTGGAGCCAATGGGGAGAGACAACAGGTCTTCAGCTGCCCCGTTCCAAACACTTAAGGAAGTGCTGTGCCCCCACTCTGTTCAATAGCAGCCTCCGCCTTGCCAGGAAAACAGAAATGAAGGGGTGAGCATCTACACAAGGATGGCGGATGCACGGCTTCCAGGGAAGGAGCTCACGCAGTCTGCAGATCCGTGGACATCCCTGCACGCAGTGTCCCCCACCCAGTGCACACGCGATCGCAGCGGGGGTGCCCGGGACCATCTGCAGGCTGCTTCCCCTCCCCCATCTTGGGTCTTGGGGCAGCTCTGCAGCCATCCGCCCAGGCCAAGGCTCTGAGTTCCCTGTGGAGGGGCTGCTTTGCAGTGTGGCCATCTGAAACTCCACAGGCCTCAGGGACCCACAGGGTAGCTTGCCAGGGAGCACCTCAGATGTCTAGGCCCCAGGAAACATAACCATTTAGTAAAACTAAAACCATTGAGTCTTATTTGGAAATAATTCCAAGCTTATAGGAACACTGCAAGAATAAAAACAGTATTGCAAACACCCATCCACCCTGCACGCAGATTTGTTACTAATACCATTAACGGTGTCATCACGGACTTCTCTGCCTATGTCTGTGTATTTTCTGAGTCACTGTGGGGGAAGGTGAGCACACTGTGGCTTGTCATCCCCATATACTTTCTGAGGGTAAAGCGTCACGGACACAGCCTCGTGCGGTCACCAGCTCTGGAGGTGTAGTGCAGACACGGTGCTCTGTCATTCACATTCCTGTTTTGTGAATTAACCCAGTGACATCCCTCCTCACCGTTTCTTCCTTCTAGTCCGGGGTTCAGTCCACTGCAGTTAATTGCCGTGCCTCGTGAGTCTCTTTCACCTGGAACATCCTCACAACATTTTGTCTTGTCTGATATCGACGTTTTTGAAGAAACACCCAGGCTTTGGTCGCAGCTTGCACACTGTGGCGGCTGGGCTGCAGGAAGCTGCCTCTGACTCCCAGGGACACCGGGACCAGCCCCAGCCCCGGCCCTCCAGCCAGGGCTGCGTCATATCCCTAATCAGTGGGCTGCAGGGGTCAGCCTGTGGCTGCATGTTTGCAGGTGCCCCCGAGTGGGCCTGGGGAAGGAGCAGAGGCCGCATGCCTCTCTGGAGTGCACTCTTTCTGGCTACGACTGTGGCTTACACGCTCATGATGTAGGCAGCCCCTGCTCTGGGCGAGTAGGGTCTGTGGGGCCCAGGGACCACAAAAGCCCACACCAGAGCTCGCCCACAGCTGTGAAGACCAACTCCTGGCTCCGCGGTGCCGACATCTCTGAGTGGGTGTGAGGGTGCTGGGCTCTGGGTCAGTCTGGCGAAGACTGGCATTCCAAGTGAGGTTAAAGGCGATTTGAAGAAAGAGGAGCTGAGGGAATGAAAGAACCATCCATCAGAATGCCTTGTGTGTCTCATCCCGCTTTGGGGTGGGGTCCCCTGCAGAGCCCTGGGTGCTACGTGGGCTGGGCAGGCTCCAGGGAGGCCCAGGCCAGTGCTACCTCCTCACCTCGCTCCCACCTTTGGAAACACCCAGGGCCCTGTGCTGGCAACGTGCCCACCTCCTGAAGGGAGCAAGATCAGGACCCCCCAGGAACACACTGAGCCGGTGGGCACTGCAGGAGTGCCAGGATGGGGTGTGGACCGCCCCAGGGACTGATGCAGAACCTGGAGACGGCAGCCTCCCCCAGCTGGTTCCACGAGCCCAGGCCACCTGGGGTACACAGCAGCCAGGAGGATGGCCTCAAGGCCTCGGGAGCATGGGATACTACAAATGGCCTCCCTCCTCAGGCTCTGCCGCCCACTCTAGGACAGATCCCATGAAAGACTACTATGATTAGGTTTCCAAGAGTTCCCTTAAGAAGAGCGAAGGGAGAAAGCAGGGAGGAGAAAGGGAGGCAGGTGCTTGGAAATGGGAGACAGTGAGGTCAGCGGTGCGAGTGAGACAGTGGAGGCGGTGATGGTGGGGACACCCTTGTGCTATGCCTGCTGATCCCCCAGGAACCCTGGTCCAGGGGCAGCTGCTCTGTGTAAGACAAGCATGTGCCTTGCTCCTCAAAATGACCCCACCCTGTGGTGGCACCATGGCACAAAATCCCAAGGGAAAAGGCTTTGGCAGTTCCCTGGAGGATTATATGTTAAAATTTTATACCGCTCTGAGCCTTGTACAGGAGAGAGGGCATCCTTTAGAAGCGACAGCCCTTGTGAGCACTCTGTATCGTGGAGCCAGAGAAGGTGAAGCCGTGGCTACAAAGGATAGGGTCACCGAGGTTCAAGCCGGACCCAGAAAGAGCCGTGAAGTTAATCAACACCTGGTGTGGCAGACGGCGTCCTAAGATTATCTTGAAAAGTCTTCTCATACTCCCTTTGCAGGTGACTTTGCCATAACTGTCATGGAGACTACGTCCCCTTCCTTTGGAGGTGTCTGCCCTGTAGCTTTCTTTGAATAATGGTAGGACCTGGCAGAAGTGAAGCAGTGTGAACTTGAGGGCTCAACTCCAGCCAACACACCCCGTCTCCACCCTCCCAGATGCACAACCCTGAGGCCAGCACATGAGGAAGCCTCCCGGGCAATGGAAACCATACAGGAGGGAACTGTGGGGCCCCCATGGACAGCAAGCAGCACCTGGACAGGTGAGCCAGGCCACCCCGGACCCTCCCACCCAGCAAACCCTCCAGTTGAAGGCACCACATGAGTAAGGAACTGCCCAGCCAACCACAGAAGTGGAAGAAATAGCAAAGCAGAGCCATTTACGCACCGTGGTGGTTTGTTAGGTAGTAACATCACTGAAATGGAAGTGGGGTGCTGCTCTAACACGAACCTGAAACTTTGGCCTCGTTTTCGAAGTGGGCAGCAGGTGGAGGCTGGAAAGGTGTTGAGGAGGTGCTGGAAGAGCCAGGAGGAGGGGTCTGTGGGGGACTGGGGAAGAGTGACCTGAACGAAGCAGGGACAGAGCCACCAGCAGGACTGTCGCCAGCGGTAACCTGGAAAATAGAACATGTACCCAAAGAATGTGTAAATGTGGATGGAAACATCTCTAAGTAGAGCATTGAAAGTGCCAATTAGGAAAAGGTACAGGAAGAGAGAGATGGGCTAAAAACCAAACCAATCAAAACCAAAAATCCATTCAGTTTGCAAGCAGAATTGAGAGGGAACAGAAAAGCATCAGGACCAGCTCGTTGAAAAATAAAAGTATTTCTCATTTTTGGTTTTAACAGTCAGCAAAATATCCCTAATAGAGGAAATGGCCTCAGAGTAAGGACTGATTTGGGGGTCTGCTCATGGGATCCTTTGCTGAGGCCTCAGAAAGACCAGAGCTAGTGCCTTAGGGACCCTCTCAATGAGGGGTAAGGGGCTTCTCAGAACCCATGGGGCACTGTCTCTTAGGAGCCTGACATATCCAAAGTAAAGAGGGGTCTCGTCGTGAAAAGAATTACGGTTATTTTGGGGAGGGCCTAGGGAAACCTCAAGCCCCAATAAGACTCATAGGAGACTCATAAAAGTTTTGAGAAAAATGTATTAATAAGAGTACCACCAGCTTTCACTAAAAGGGGCTGATATCATTCAAAATTAAAAGACACTTCTGAGCCTCCAGCTTCCTGTAGGCTGGAAACAGAAAAAGATGCTTATCTTCAAACCTGGGCCATTTCTGATGGAAAAGAAAGGACCCTTGGATAATAGAACAAGAGAACAATGGAGAGAAAAAAGGACTAGGAAGCCCTTCCTGAGAGCAGAACTGTGCCTTAATCAAGGAATATCTTCTTCCTCTAGAGTAGGGGGATCTGACTACCTGGGCCCATCTGGAGCTTAGAAGCAGTGACCTCCATTGTGCCTCATGTTCCTCCCCTTTCGGATGGGGGTGACTGTTGTGGTCATCCTGGCCCTGTTGTAGGGTAACATGGCTTTTAAGTTCACAGATTTCTGGATCAAGAAGAATCATACCAGAAGAGCCATGTGTACATGTCCAGATGGACCTGATGTTGATCATGGCACTATGGACTTGGAGCCAAATCCCCTAATTGGGATAAGACTTTTAGCCATACTGGGATGGGAGAAAGAACATGGTGTATGTTGGAGAAAATAAACAATCTGTTGCCAGATTGTGGAATGTGATAAATTGTTTCATGTCCACAGATTCTTCCTTTGAAAAAGGCATGACACTTTGCAGTGAAACTTTGCCACGTCTCCCATACATTTCTCAGCTCTATTACCTGAGGGCTGGCCTTGTGACTTTGCCTGGGTCAACAACAGAATGTGGCAGAAGTGATGCTGTGTGCATTCAGAGCCTGGGCCTCAGCTGGCCTTGGAACTCCTCTGCCCTTTGGGATTCTTTCTTGAGACTGCCATGTAGAAAGAGCATCTAACCCACAAGAGGATGATAGGCTACAAGAAGAAGTGAAAAGGGCTAAACCTGTGAGTGGGACCAACCTGGACGGTCTGGTCCTGTGGACCTTCCCACAGAGTGGCCCACCCATGCAGGTGAGCCCAGAGGAAACCAGCAGAAGAGATGCCCAGTCCACCCATGGAAGTGTGAGAAGTCACGAATCATTGTTGCCTGAAGCCATTACATTCTGGGGTAACTGGTTATGCAGTAATAGAAAATCATAATATCTACTCAGCACTTTCGGAGGCAGAGGCAGGTAGATCACCTGAGGTCAGGAGTTCAAGACTAGCCTGCCAACATGGTGAAAACCCATCTCTACTAAAAATACAATAATTAGCTGGGCATGGTGGTGGGTGCCTGTGATCCCAGCTACTCGGGAGGCTGAGGCAGGAGAATCGCTTGAACCTGGGAGGCTGGAGCTGCAGCCAGGGTGACAGAGCGAAACACCATCTCAAAACAAGAAAAAAGAAAAAGTATGATATCTAGCATGACTGATCCAGACCCAAACAAACAAAAAGGAAGGAAACATGAAATATAGTATCAGAATTCTTTTTTGAAAGGAGAGATTTATAGACCCTAATGATACTAGAGGTGAGTAAAGGGATATTGTGAACCTCATTATGCCACAAATTCAGTAACAGAGAAAACTGATAAATTCCTGGAAATACAAAACATTGTAATAGACACAATATAAATAGAAATATCGTGAAATATAAATAGAAAATGTGAACACCCCCCTATCTGTTGTTTAAATTGCATCTGTAATTAAAAACCTCCCTAAAGAAAACTCCAGGCTCCGAAGGCTTCACTGGTAAATTCTACCAAATATTTGAGAAATAACTAAGACCAATTTTACAGATTCTTTCAGAGAAGAGAGGAAGAGGTGACAATTCCCAACACATCTTTATGAGTCCAGCATAAACCCAACATCAAAGCTGGAGAATAACGAAGAGGAAAAAATTATAGCCCAGTATCATTCTCGAACAGAAACAAAAGTCCTTCACAAATCAAATTCAGTAATGTGTAAGAAATACAATACAATCATGATCAAATGAGTTTACTCCAGGAATTCAAGATTATTTTAACATTTGAAAATCAATTGTAAGTCACATTAGCACAGTAAAGAGAAAAACCATGCCATCATCTCAAGAGCTGAGGAAAAGGCATTCAACTCATTCATGGTGAAATTCAACTCACTCATTTTGAAAACTTATGCATGTTTAAAACTCTCAGCAAATGAAGACTGGTAGATAACTTTCTCAATGAACCAAAGGGCATCTATGAAAAACTCACAGCTAACATCATGCTTAATGGCAGGAGCCTGGATGACTCTCCCATAAGATGGGAACATGGCAAGAATGTCTATTCTTTCCACTCCTACCAACATTGATGGGAGATGGTAACCAGTGAAATAAGTCAAGAAAAAAAAAATGACAGACACAAAGACGGGAGAGGAAAAAGCAAAACTTTTTTTTTCCACAGGTGACATGATCAGATATGATGAAAATCCTGTCATCTAAAACTGTTAGGACCAGTTAGTAATTTTTTTAAGTTTGTGAGCTTCATGGACATAATTAAAAATTGAGTTGGTCATGAAAGAAAAGGAAAGTCTGAGAAATGGTCGAGGATTGGAAGAGACTAAGGAGCTATGATGGCTAAATGCAATATAGTATCTTGGAATGGATCCTGGAACAGAAAACCAATATTTGTGGAAAAACTGGTACACTCCTAATAAAGTCTATAGTTCAGTTACCAGGGTTTAACTGTCATTAAGGTCTTAGTTTTGATAATTCTACTATGGTTACGTAAGAGGCCGATGTTATGGGGGCTCAAGCTGAGTCAAGGCATATGGAAACCCACTGTACTATCCTTGCAGTTCTTTTTTTTGCAGCTAAAATTATGTCAGAGTAAAAAGTTTAAAAAAGCAAAGACACAGGAGAGTCTTCTTGACTATGACAGAAGCAGGGCGATTCTGCAGGCAGCTGTGTGGCAGCTGCCCCACCTCCAGGCCAGCTCTGCTGTCCACATCTGGAAGTTGTTCCTGAGAGTTCAGCCTCTTAAACTTCTTTCCAAAGATCCTGAAGCTACTTAATACTCTATAATCAATCCCTTACTGCTTAAAAAGTCTCTACTGAGAAAATGAAAAGCCAGGGATTGGGAGAAGATATTCCTAACACGTAGAATGGACAGAGGGTTTGTTTCTCGAATATACAAAACTTCTACAATCTAACAAGGAGGTCACAGTACAGAAATGAGAAGGTGGAGGCTGGGCACAGCGACACACATCTGTAATCCCAGCACTTTGGAAAGCTGAAGCGGGTGGATTGCCTGAGCTCAGGAGTTCCAGACCAGCTTGGACAACATGGCAAAACCCCTCTCTAAAAAAAAAAAAAAAAAAGAGAGACATAAAAGAAATAAAAATGAGCAAGGGAGCAAACAAGCAATCACCAAGATGTGGGAACAGCCAGGAAGCACATTGGCAGTGCTCCACGCCATCAGTCATCCAGGAAATACAAGATAAAACCAGCGCAAGACTGCCCTCACACCCATTAGGGCTGAAATAAAAAGGAATGGCAACCCTGAATGCTGTCAAGGATGATGGGCAACGCGCCTCGCTGGTGGGTGTGTAAAGTGGCGCAGCGCTTTGGAAACCCAATAGTGTCTATAAAGGTAGATGTACAGCTGCCCACCCATCGCATGCGTCTCGGAGACAAAATGTGTGTCCACCAAGGGGCCTGAGAAAGAATGTCTACAGCAGCTTGATTTATAAAAGCTCAAAGATGGAAACAACCCAATGTCCATCAGCAAAAAGAATGAATGAAGAAATGGTGGCATGTTCTTAAAATGGAATATTAATCAGCCATAAAGAATGCATGGACTTTAAAACAGACAAAGCTGAATCTGAAAGCATTCTGCTGGATGAGGGAAGCCGGCTCAAGACAGCATACCATGGGGTTCCACCTACCTGCAGCTCAAACACTGCACCCCCGACTCCAGCACCTTCTCATCTTCCTCATCTGAGATGCTGCCCCCATGACACCCTACTTCCTGCTTCCTTCTCCCCCATGCCCTGGCAACCACCATTCCACTTTGTGTCTACATGAATTTGACAGTCCTGTGTATCTCATTTAAAGATAGCCACACACTCCGTGTTCGTGGCTGGCTTATAACGCTGAGCCTAATGTCTTCAAGGTTCATATATGTTGTGGCATGTGTTTGCGTTTCCTTCGTTTGTAAGGGTGAATATTCCATTGTGTGGATATGCCACATTATCTATTCATCTCTGGACATTTTGTGTTGTCTCCTCCTCCTAGCTGCTGTGAATGATGCTATGAACATGTGGACATGGGTGTGCGAATACCTGTTTGAGAAAACATCTGTACCACGACTGGGGTGCTGGTTACACAAGGGGATACACCTTCTAACTCAGTAAATGCTACACAGAAAACCTGCATATCCTGTGAATGGCCCCATTTCCCCTCATGTCCACCAGGGCCGGCTTCAGGGGCGCCTTCCATTCCTCTGTGCCACCTCCCACTCCACTTGCTGGCCTAGCCCTTGGGGGACCTGGGAGAAGAGCCCCCCTCTGCCGCCCCTCCAGCTTTGGGGCAGACCTAGGCCGGGGGTCTCCTGATCCCTGCTCGAGTTGTTACTGAATTCAACCCCACACCCAGCTTGGGCCAGGAGACCTGTTCCCTGTGGGAATAGGCAAGACTTCCACGGAGACCCAGGGGGCTGCTCCTGTGCACTCCAAGTACTCCCAGATTCTGACTCTGGCTGAACCTCTGGAATTGACCTGTCTGGCCCATCCTCCTGCTGCTCCACCTAGAACGGCCCAGGACCAGAGCCAGGCCCCTGTGCCCCTCGGGGAAGTGCCCTGTGCTCCCCTCAGCTTCTGGGGGCTCCTCGTGGAGAGCATCAGGCTCTTTCAGCATGCTGGGGTGACTGCATAGTTATAAAAACAAATCAACAATAGAGTTGAAATAGGCTTAAGGATCTCTCGCTTTTCTGGAGGAAAGTTCAGTATTGCATTAATAAAGAGAAACAGTTGGAATCGTGGCAAAAAATAATAAAAAAGCAGCTCTGTTGGAGAGGAGGAGCTGAAGCCAGCAGCTCTCTAGGGAAGCTATGCCTAGTCTTGAGCTAATTCTTTTCTGAATAAGTTTGATCTGCCTTAAACATAATTAAAACAGCTTACAGCTTCTGCGAAGATGCAGTGGTCGAAGTTCTGAAGCTCAACTGACTTGCGTGGTCTGTCTACTCGGGCGACAGTCTTAGCAGTGTGCTGCGTCTCATCCACGTGAATATGGACCAAATTTTCTCTGTCTTGGTTACTGCACATGCTGAAAACCACTCAAGTCCAGCGCGCCAGCATCAGCTGTGGGCAAGCCTGCTTCCTGGCTGGGCTGCAGGTCCCAGCCCCAGGAACTCCATCCAGTTGGCTTGTCTGCCCTCATGGAGCTGAGGCAGGTGAAAAGAAGCCTGCCCTGGACAAGGCTGTCTGTCCAGTCTGCACCCGGAGCCACCTAAAGGCCCCGAGTACCCCGTACCCAGGCAACTCCACACCCAGGTGGGTCACGGAGAACGGTGCCGCTCAGGGCAGACTTCTGCTCCCATGGGGCTTGACAGGTGCTTTCTGAAGAGGCACGATCTGTGAAGCCTGCTTTGCCACCTGTCATTCAGCTGTCCTCTGAGCATCCCTGCAGCCCACGTCCTTGTCTGGGTCTCTCTGCTTGAGGTGAAGGGGTCAGAGCTGCTCCCTGTCCCAGGTTTCATTGGCAGGCCTCTCACATGCCCCCGAACGCGGGCTGGCCTGGGACGGCAGCAGCTGGTCCGTCTGAAGGTCTTTCAAGCACTCGCTAATTCTCCTGGTGGCTCTTCATGATTCCTTTTTCTCCTCTGTAAATTGATCTTGAAGAAGGGTTGTTTGAGATGCAAAGCCACAATGTATCGCTAGTGAATTCATTAATGATATCTAAATGATATATTGGGATAACAGATACACTAGCATTTTGTAAATGTTAAAACTTCTACATAAAATATTATTGCCAATAATATCAAAAAATTATTATTACTATACTGCCACATTGTCAGGATACCTTTGCCCTACTGAACTGTATCAATATTAGGGTTCAGTTTTCTAAATAGCATTGTATATGCAAAACTTCCAAAGGAAGGACTTTTTAGTTAAAAGTAAAAGTAAAAATGATTCAGTCTAATGCTAGATGTGTCATTACTGTAAACCCAGAGAATCTTTCCTGAGGTTAAAAAAAGAACATATGGTGCCCATTTTAAATTCACCAACTACATAAAAGGGGGTGGATAGGAAACCATTTACTGAAGTCAGAAACCTGCTGAGCAGAGGCTGGGCCTGGAGCAGCCGTGAGGCTGTAGGTGGCTCTGGGGGAGCAGTCTCCACCAAGCCTGCCACACCGTGCAGGGCGGTGGGGCTCCTCAGGACTGGCCACATCCACACGGCTCGCAGGCAGTGCCTGACAATGCCAGGGTGAGAATGCGTGGCATAGCAGGTGGAACAGCAATGACTCTCAAACTGGAACATTTACAACTGCTGTGGTTAAGAGCCTCCCTGCAGTGGTGGTCCACGCAGCCCACTCTTCTCCCATTTTTCTAGCCTATCATCTCTTTTTGGGATGGGGAACTGAAAGATGTATTTACTTTAGAGCTGATTTTATTTTTTCAGCATCATCTTCCGTCCTTAAACTTTTTTACCTCAAATTACCTGGAAGCTGTCTGGCTTTCATGGAATTTGCTCACCTCTTGCCTGCTGGAGCTGGTGTCACCTGTGGCATTGGTGCTTGCCACGTCCTTTAACAAACCTTGGGAAGACCTCAACAATGATGTAAAGCAGCAGCACGTCTATCCCCAAATCATTTCCCGATACCATCTCAGGTCAGAGATACCTTACAAAGAAAGCAGACACAATGCTGTCTTTCACCAACCATGGCGTACCCCAAAAACAAAAGCCCAAAGACACTGACCATACAGGAAACTGACTTGAAAAATTAAATTTTTGGCAAAACGTACTATTTCAAGTTTTTAACTTAAAGTGAGATCTGATTAAAATGTTTTATGTTGCATTATTTCCTTTTTGATGTGCTAAATTAAAAGCCAATCTTTTACCATAGAGGATTGCCAGCACATAGAAAGTAACCAGAATAGTATAATGAGCCTCATACACTTATAATCTGACTTACACATCATCAACGTTTTGCCATCCCTGCTTCATTTACGCTCTCCTGCTCCCATTACCACCTCTTTTGAGGTGAAGTTTGCATGCTCTGAAATGCACAAATATTAATTGTATATGTTTGACAAATAATACATTCACTTCACCTACATACCCACTGAGCATTGATTTTCCATCACCCCAGGAACTAACTTCATGATTCTTCCTAGTTCAATCCACCTCACTCCACCCTGGGCGACTAACCTTCTGACTTTTGTTTCATCATAAGTCACTTACGCATCTTCCAGAACATCACATACATGAAATGAGATGAATGAAAAGTGTTTGTACCTCTTTGTGTTTAACTTCTTTCACTCAGCATAACGTCGATGAAATTCATCTATGTTGTGGTATACATAAACAGTTCATTTCTTTTCAGTTGACTAGTATTCCATCATATGAATATAACAAAATTATCCATTCTTCTGTTGGGTGTCATTCAGTTGTTTCTAATTTTTGGTTATTATAAATATGGTGTGCCAAGGTATTCCAAATTTGTTCTTTTCCAAGGTTGTTTGACTCCTCTCAGTTCTTTGCACTTTCAGATGCAGCTTTTAAATTTCTTTGTCAATACCTATAAAAGCCTGCTGGGATTGTGATTGAAATTGCTTTGAAATTTCACATTAATTTTGGGGAAGAACTGACCACTTAGTAAAACTGACTTTCCAATCCATGAACATTGTTTATCTCTCCATTTGTGTTTTCTTCACCTTCTCTAAGAATGTTTTGTGGGTCTCAGTATAGAGGTCTTACACATCATGAATTATGTGTAATGCCTTCCAAAGCATTTTTTCTATGCTATTATAAACAATACTGCCTTAAAATTTTCCATATTTCCCGTTGTTTGTTGATAGTACATAGAAATGCCATTGGTTTTTGCATATTGGTCTTATATCCTGTGACCTTGCTAAATTTGCTTTATGAGATCTGTAGTTTTTCATTCACATTTTTATGTGAATCATCAAGCCATCTACAAATAGGAGCAGTTTTACTTCTTCCTTTCCCAACATTATGAATTTTGGTTTGTTTGTTTCACTGCACAGCCTGGCATATCAGGTACAAGGTTAAACAGAAATGAGGTGAGCAGGCATACTGGCTGTGCCCCCCATCTCAGGGGAAAAGCAGGTCAATGTTTCACCATTAAGTATATTATCTGTGGACTTCTCACAGATGGTTTTTATCAGATTAACATAGTTTCTATTTATAATTTGCTGAGAAATTATAATAAAGGAATTTTATCAAATGCTTTGTCTACATCTACTGAGATGATGATGTATTTTTTTTCTCCTTTATTCTGTTAATGTGTCGGATTACACTGATTCATTTCCAGACTCTAAACAAACCTTGCATTCCTGGGATAAACCCATTTGTTCATTGCTTGATTTGACTTCCTTTGCTCTTATTTTGTTAAATATTTCTTTTGCATTTCTGTACATAAAAACACTGATTATATATTTTTTTCTGAGTATCTTGGTTAGGTTTTGGCACCAGGGTTATGAGATAATCTTTCAAATATATTTTATTCAAATTTAACTACATGTATCTTAAATGTAGATACAGACAGAAAGGAGAAAGGGCAGTCACGTCTTGGTGTTATTAGAATGAAAACATGTTTTTGCCACTGGGAAAACTGTACTGGTCTGATGGAGGGAAGAGAAGAATAAAGCTGAACAAGCAGGAAGAGTGGGAATGAGGAGCTCAGAGCTGACGAGGCACGGCCAGTGGTTTTGGGGCTCCTCACTCCCCCCATTTATAATGCCTGACCTTGAACTTCACTGTCTCCTCAAAATGTTTCTTATTAAAGTTTGGTTTTCAAGTTACAATCAAAGTCATCGGGAAACAGATTTCTTTCAAAAATTAAACGTAGAAATCAGTTGAAACAGGCATATCAAATACTGTCTATAAAACAGTAAAACAGCATTTTAAAGGTGACTGAACAGAGCTACCCCATTTAGCACAGATGCATATCGAGAGCCTGCCATGCCTGTGCAGTGCTGGCTGGTGGCTGGGGCCTGGGGGCTTTGCTTCTCAGGAACCTGGAGCCCAGCAGGAGGACACCAGGGAGGAGGCCCAGCCCCAGCAGGACTGGGAGGGCAGGCGTGGAGGCAGAGTGGTGCTGGAGGTGAGATGCAGTGTGGCCAGCTGCATGGGAGAGGTAAGCAAGTGCTGCGATGGACAGCTGAGCCAACCAAGGACCCCGACGAACTGGAGAAGCCCCAGGGATCACCACCGTCTTCCGGGCCAGATGTGCCTGCCCTTCTGACATCCCACACTGTGGGCTTTCAAAGCTCAGGCTGTTGAACACAGACACCACAGCAACCCACTCTGCAGTTGCTAAGGTAACCACACTCTAATATAAGTAGCAGAGTGAAATTAATCAGGGCCTGTAACTTGGGTAACTTCCTCAAGCACCAGCATAGTGTCTTTCTGTGGTGACAACGTGGGCAAGTTCTGTGCTCTCATCCAATTTTTGAGTGTGGAAAAAAATCACCAGGGCAATGTCACTGAGTACACTGAGTTTGAATTGGGGTGACCAAGTCCACGCAGGCAGGTCAAGCCCTTGGATGGCGGGCAGGGGCCATTCATTCTGGGGATCAAGGGCACCTCTGGAGAAGGGGCAGATTTTGTCATCTGTGCTTGGCCTTCTGTTTCTAAATCTCGATCCCATCTTCAAATGTGCAAGATAGTAGATTACGAGGCACTTCCCAGTCTGACCCAAAGCCCACTGCCTGCACTGCCTTCATAGCAAAGCCATGATGTGAAATGTGATTACAGCCTTTCTCCTTCATTATCTTCTCCACTAGAAGGCAAACCCCACTGGGGCAGGGGCTTCATGGCTATATCCCCAGACCCCAGAACAGTGCCTGGCCCATGGCAGACTCGCAAATGCCTGTTGGAGGAATAAATGAATCCACTGGCGTATAAAATGGCAACTGTTGAGTTTTATAGATTGAGAGTCCCTTTGAAAGCACCCAATTCAATCTCTGGATACGGCTGAGAGCATGAGAGACATGGAGTCAAAAAGCCGGATACAAGCCCTTCCCATGATGAGATCTATGGGCCTGGGTGAGTTTTCTATCCCAGCCTCGGTTTCCCCTGTTGTAAAGTGGATGTAACAGGCCTGGCCTCACAGGCCTCTGGAGGACTAAGCGAAGAAACACATCAAAGTGCTGCTGAGGTTCTGCGTGGATAGAGGTGGCAGTTCGGATTTGAATGTGGAGAGAAAGACTCTGTCCACGAAAACCATGTGGCGGATCTGGCCCTTGTGGTCTGTGAACAGGGTGGCTCTCTGGGGCTCAGGTGGGACTTTTTTTTTTGGTATTGAAACTATTATAAAGGGATTAGAATTGCATTTTTAAAAACTGTTCAACAATAGAGGTTTTAATATCAGCTACTTAGGAGGGAAAGAAAACAATTTTTGGGGGTGTGCCATTTAACTTATGCTAATAACTATGAAAGAATGTATGTTAACTCTTTCAGGATACAAGCCCAAAAGTCAACAGAGATTTGAAATTTTTTTTTCTATTTTCATGTTGAAATTTAATTTATCATGAATTTGCTTTCAAGGGTGAAATTTTCCTTTCTCAACTTTTACATGACTTTGTAATAAGAGCAGTCGTATGGGCTCATCAAAAATAAAAGACGGATGATGGAGTAGAGATGTTCAGTGTGAATATTTAGTACAGGAGGCTGGCGGCTTTTAAATTTGCATCTTGAGCTGAGTGTATCTGCTGATTTCCCATCTGCTAATATTTTCCAATCTGCTAAATACCTGCTACCAGGGGGAAGAGGACATCTCTGTCTTTCTGGCCCTGCTTAACCTCCATGTCCCCTTCACCTGAGTTTGGAAACAGTACCACTGTGTTCAGCAGAGCACTGGCAGACACGCTCTGGCTCTGACCAGTGGTGACAGTGCTGAGCCGGGGGAGCACCATCCCAGAAGCTCGGTTAACCCAGGGGGCTCACCTTCCTCCAAAGGCCACCCTGGGGTCTCTTTCTGCCTCCACGGAGCTAGAAACCCAGGAAACAGCAGCTCTCCGGGACCCAAGGCCAGCACTAGAGAAAAGGGTCTCTTGGTCTGTCTTTCAAACATCCACTGCAAACAAGACAGCCCAAATACTGCACTTAGGAGTCTGCAGACTTTTGGGTACAGCAGCTAAGACGTGGTGGGCAGCAGGAAGCCAGCAGGGAGGGTGGGCCAGGCCTCCTTGCTTCTGCAGTCACCCATGGAAGGTCCTTGTGCTCAGGGAGGATTTGGCATTGGTGCCCAGGAAAGGACTGGAGCCTTGTCCCCTGGCACATTGGCCCCCTTCCCCGGTCTGCACCCACTCCCAGAGCAGGATGGGAGGTTGCATGGTTGATGTCAGCACTGGCCCCCATGCCCAGGGTCCTTCACATGCTCACTGTGGCTCCGAATGGAGGTCGTGTGCAAGTTACCGAACTCATGCAGCCTCTGCTTGCAATTACCACCATCATGAGCTGCTCCTTTTTCAATTTAAACACCAAGTAGGGCTAAAGAGCTCCTAGCCACTTGCTTCTGGAGGCCCCGGCAATGGCTGGCCAGGACTGCGGCTCTCCTGCGGCCACGGGAATGCCTGCTCTCCAGTGTCCCAATAAGCCCACAGGCAGACCCCAGGAACAAAGAATGAAATGGCCCCAAAGAGCAAGAGTTACATTTCATGCTTAAAATCAAGGCCATCCCACGAGGAGCCAACCACGTAGACACTTGATTGATGGCAGCAAATAATTATTCTCAGTGTTGCTGTGAGCTTGCCTTCCTAGAAAGCCAGAGATGAATAAAATATATGAGAGCACATCAAAATATAGTGCAAGGACAACATATACAAACAGTACATTAAGCATTATGGAAGACAATAAACAGAGCTGGAAAACATAGCCACGTTAGCGCTGGGCCCAGAGTCCGGGTGCACCTGCACAAATGGGAAGCCGCGCCGCAGACGCCTTCGTGTGGCCCCTTTGGTCCCAGGAATATTTTGTTAATGGGAAAATCTGAGCAGATGAATTTCTCTTGCCACCTCCTTCCTGAAGGACAGGGTCCTGGGTGCACAGCGCGGCCGCTCCTCTCTGCCGCTGGGCCCGGGCTTCCCTCCACGCACAGAGTGCAGTGTCAACAGAAATGCTACAGTGACATTTCTCTCTCTCTCAATTACTTGTAGGCTTTTCACTGTCCGTATAAAAAACATATTGTGCTCCAGCGAGAACAATTGTACCGAGGTCAGCAGGAACTCATTGTCCTTTTCGGCTTCAGAACAAGACAATACTGACATCTGTAAGATTTGCTGTAAATAATCCAAGTGGTATAGGTACCGGGTGAGGGGCAGGAGAGGGTAAAAGAGAGGAGGAGGGAAGGAAAAGAAGAAGGAAAAGGGAGTGAGGTGGGGAGAAGGGGAGAGGGGGAGAGGGGAGAGGGGGAGAGGGGAGAGGGGAGCGGGGGAGAGGGGGAGAGGGGAGAGGGGAGAGGGACGCAGAAAGGTACTGAGAAATTTACTGAATGCTCAATCACTCCACATCCTGAATTTGTCTGAGGAAGGCTTCACCGAATCGTTTGCATCATTTCAGGGGAAAATAAGTATTTGGCAAATACCTACAGGACAGCATTGGCCTGGATGCCCACTGCAGATGACCTTTGCTCACGGGGCAGGATTCATCCTGCAAAGCATCGCACCAGAGAGCCAGCCCTAGGTGCAGGGGCTGTGCCAAGCCCTCCAGCGGAGCCACACATGTGGAGCTCCGGTGCATGGCCTCGAATTCTAATTGGGATGGCAGAAGTCTATGATTCTGATTAAGTGCAATGGAGTCATTTACTTGACAGTTCAAATCAATAAGTTAAAATGGGGTGGGGGTGGGGGACCAACCCGCACCGTCAAAGACTGGAGAAGCAGAAAGGCCTACTGGGCGCCGCTTGGCCCCGGACCGCCTGCCTTTCAAGTCGGTGTGTGAGAAATCAAAAGCGGATTTGACAACCAGTCAGGGAGAAGCTCTTCTCCGAAGGAGAGATTTTTCATGGAAAAGAAAATTTGGCGACAGGCAGGGGACTGTGCCTGGGATGACAAATGAGGGAGAGAAATTCTAATGGAGACTCCGCACGGGCAGAAGCAAGGCTCCTGGAAGCGCACTTGTCTTTTTCTCTACCTGTGTAAGAGGCAGAGACTGTGCATGCGTGTGTGAGCGTGCATGTGTCGGAGGGAGAGATGGAGCGTGTGTGCGTGTGAATGTGTAACAGGCCAAGACCAAGTGTGTGTGCACATGTGTATGAGGCAGAGCCAAGCGTGTGTGTGTGTGTGCATGTGTTTCGGAGGGACACACAGTGTGTGCACCTGTGTGCATATGTGTGCCTGTCCCAACACACTTCCCCATGCCTGGTTTGGGACCCTGTCTGGGGGTGGATGGAGAGAGAGCTGCTCATCAACTTGGCCTCCGGCACGAACAGGCCTGCTTCTCTGTGTGGGAGGTGATCGCCACACTTCCTTAGTCGTGGGCAGCGCTGATTTTGAGGCTGTCCTGGCCATAAATTCATTTCCACTCAGGACTTTTACCCTTAAACACAAAATCTCTTCAGCCTGTACCTTTTCCCTTAGGTCATATCCAGAAAAGTGAGCATGTGATTTCAATTTGAAATTAAAAGTCATGTCTGAATAACAGAACTGCATTCTCATTTCCTAATACCCTGGTTTTTACTACTTTGCATTCAACTGTGAAAAGTCTTTTAAAACTCGGAACAGCAGTAAAACTTGAATGAATTTTTGACCCATTATTGCATAGCGGGTGCGCCTTCCAAGTTGGAGAGACTGCCAAGTTCTCACCACCTAATATTTCCACTTTAATTGTGCCACTTGAGAAATTTACGTGCCTCAAAATATGGCATGAATCTTACGCTTATTGCAGTATCATTAGCAGCAACATTTAAGCAACATCTGTGTGCCATAGAACTAATTGAAGTAGCAGAAGTGGCAGCTGTAAATCCACAGGAAGATGGCAGTTTGTACCCAGCACTGCTGAGCTAGCTCCTAACTGTCAGCCTGTTCTTGCAATCTGCTCTCTAGTGCTGCGGTACAGGCACACAGTGTCCAAAAAAATACAGCGAGTAGGCTAATGATCCTATTAACCACTTTGCTGCACCAATTTGGCTGTTTTTCCAGTTTCCTTGTTGAATTTCATTATAAATTTCGCCATTCCTGTAAAAAGTCCAGTATGAGACGTGTCTGACTTTAAACTACTTACCTGAGCCGGAGAAACACGCATCTGGCCAGGCCAACCCGAGGATGGATTTTTGTTATTTAATAATTCTGCCCACCACACCCACGCTCCTTTCAATTGCTTAAACATTTTTATCACACACATTTCTGTAAAAAAAAAAAAAAAACTTTTAAATCTCTTGTAATGTTGATATTTAAAGCAATGGCATTTTCTTCCCATGGACATAACATTTTCAATAATCAATATAAGATGGCAACCATAATTTATTATTGGTGGGGAGTGGAGGAAGAGGGTAGGGTCGGTGAGGATCTCCTGGAGTTTGCTAAGGTATGGATGTGGTCAGCTTATCTGAGAGCCTATGGGATCCCTCCACTACACAGTGGTTTGGACCCAAATGCATTGACTGTTTTTCTTCAATGTGAGGAAAAATGATACTGATTCTCCCACACAGAGTGCAAGCTAAGTAGGGAGCGAGGAATGACCCCGGTGCCTCTTCTTGCAGACACAAGGGCTCAGGAGCCCTGCTTTCCTTCCGAAAATTCCTCCATGGAGCATAACTGGAAAAAATATTTCCAACACCTCCTAGAAAACCCAGCCCCCGCTTTGGTTTTAACTCTGCTTTTGCTCGTGTTTGTCTTGGCAGGGGATGGATGTTTCTCCCTTGGTGCCTGGCCCTCAGACAATGATGTAACTGGTATCTTTCGAAGCACTCAAGAGTGCTGGAAATACACAAAAGAAGACCTCCTTCAATATATGTTGACTGGTGTGTTTGCCAACAACCTAACTTCATTAGAAAATTGGCACGTCCACCCAGCTGCCATGTGACACGCCGTTAACTCTGGACATTTGTTGTCTTAATGCTCAAGTACTCAGGGACTCAACTCATAAGGGAGAAAGTGTTTGGAATCCACTGAACCCCACGCCTAGGGTGGCCACCACCTCACGGTATTGAAAATCAATAGCCACATGACTGCTGAAAGGTCGGAGGTCTCCAGAATTAACTTCCTAGTACTAAATTACTATCCCTTGTTTCTCAGTTTATTTTCTAACAATAATACATTTTAAGGGCGTCTGGTTAAAAACCACTTATGAAACACACAACGAAAAAAACGGAATCGCTGGTGAACAGCTGCCAGTTCCTCCCCCCCAGCCCAGGGAACATCAGGATGAACAATGCTGACAGCTCCCCCAGCCTGCAGCCCGGGTTCTTTCTTCAAAAAAAAATCTCCTTCCTTTTTGGTGGTGGTGTTTTAATCTTTATGGAAAAGGATAAGCTGGTTTGGAAATGATCCATCTCTGACTTACCAAATAAAGCTTACTGATAAATTGGGCACCACCCCTGCCCTGGGATGCTGCCTACAAATGCCACGTCCACAGAAGGTTCCCTTGGGAGAGGGCATGCTTGTGGTATTTCATTGTGGCTGAGAAATGAGCTCCCATGAGTAAACATGCAGCATCGTTTAATTTTTAAAAAAATTTTTTGAATTTCAATAGCTTTTGGGGTACAAATGGTTTTTGGTTTCATGGATGAATGATAGAGTGGTGAATTCTGAGATCTTAGTGCACCCATTGCTTGAGTGGTACACATTGTACCTAATGTGTAGTTTTTTTAACCCCAGCCCCCTTTCCCCCTCCCCCTTCTGAGTCTCTAAAGTCCATTATATCACTCTGTATGCCTTTGCATATTCAGAGCTTAGCTCCCACTTACAAGTGAGAATGTATGGTTTTTAGTTTTCCACTCCTGTGTCACTTTGCTTAGAATAATGGCTTCCAGCTCCATGTGAGTTGCCGCAAATGACATTACATCATTCCTGTTAACGGCTCAGTAGTACTCCACGGTGTAGACGTACCACATTTTCTTTATCCACTTACTGGTTGATGGGCACTTAGGTTGGTTCCACATCTTTGCAATTGTGAACTGTGCTGCTAAAATCATATGTGCGCATGCGTCTTTTTCGTATAATGACTTCTTTTCCTTTGGGTAGATATCCAGTAGTGGGACTGCTGAATCAAATGGTAGATCTACTTTTAGTTCTTTAGGGAATTTCCACACTGTTTTCCATAGTGGTTGTACTAATCGACCTTCCCACCAGCAGTGTATAAGCAGTCCCTTTTCTCTCCATGCCAACATCTTTTTAATTTTTTTTTTTTTACTTTTAAATAATGACCATTCTTGCAGGGGCCAAGTGGTATCTCACTGTGGTTTTAATGTGCATTTCTCTGATGATTAGTGATGTTGAGCATTTTTTCATGTTTTTTTGGACATTTGCATATCTTCTTTTGAGAAATGTCTATTCATGCCCTTTGACCACTTTGAAATCAGATTGTTTTTCTCTTGGTGATTTGTTGGAGTTACTTGCAGATTCTGGATACTAGTCGTTTGCTGGATGCATAATTTGGAAATGTTTTCTCACATTCTGCAGGTTGTCTGTTTACTCTGCTGATGATTTCTTTTGTGAAGCATCGTTTTCTTTGGAGGTTAACTTTGGTATGAAATTCTTAAGCATGAATGTCCCCCACTGCCCTTTTTAGAACGTGTGCTCTCTTCATCTCTATACTCATAAATATTGAAGTGGTCAATAACAGATATGTAGTTTCCATCTGTTGATAACGTACTAGAAAATGAAACTGAGAAATAAAAACTTAGTTTGTTAAAAATAACAAAACACCATTAACAAGCAGCATATATAAATTTTAAAACTGTATTTTCCACAGCAAAATAAATCAGTAAGAAGAGTGGCATGGTTTTCTATGCATGCATATCTTACTACCTGCCTTAATATGGGATGGCCAAGTTCCCATCTTCACACAAATGGCTGCAACGTGTCCTTTTGCTTGATGCAGAAGAGAACCATCTGGCCTCACACGGACATGTAGTTGGAAAGGGGGCATTTTAGTAACCTTTCTGGGAAATGGTGTCTATTCCTCTTTGATTCTACACCCAGCCTTGACCAGTGGGAGTTTCTTGCAGTCTAGCTTCAGCATGGCGTCTGAAGGCACATTGGGGGCGCCTCTGTGTCCTGGAATCCCATGGCTGCATCCTGCACTGCGACAGGGTCTTTACTTGTGTGTGATTTGGTCACATCATGTGCTGATCATTTGGAAAAACGGATTCACTGTCATGCAGATCTTCCAAATGTTGACACATTTCATTACATGACATGTATTCTTAAAAACTGCATTTGCTGGTAACACCACCTATCTCAGCAGAAAAGACTTCAAGGACAACCAGCCCTCCACGCCCACAGGGTCTGCATTTGGATTTAACCAACCTGGGATCAAAAAGACATTATTGGAGAGAGGTGGAGCCCATACTTCCAACAGGAAGGGCCGGCATCCTGTCTGTGGGTTCCACAGGGCTGAACCATGGGACTTAGCAACTGTGGATTCTGGTATCTTCCAGGGACCCTGGGATCAATCCCCTGTGAATACTGAGGGATGACCATATTAGGAAGTTGTAAAACTCCACATAATGGCAGTAGAGTTTTTCAAAAGTCCTGATTTTTGTTTAAGAACACACGTTTTTATCATTGGCAACAAATTCTGCCAGTTGTTCTTGAAGGTACCAGTTCACTTAACTCTTTTTTTTTTTTTTTTTTTTTGAGATGGAGTCTTGCTCTGTAGATCAGGCTGTAGTGCAATGGCACAATCTTGGCTCACTGCAACCTCCACCTGCTGGATTCCAGCAATTCTCCTGCCTCAGCCTCCTGAGTAGCTGGGATTACAGGCACCCGCCACCACACCCGGTTGATTTCTGTATTTTTAGTAGAGGCAGCATTTCATCATGTTGGCCAGGCTGGTCTGGAACTCCTGACCTCAGGTGTTCCACCCACTTCGGCCTCCCAATGTGTTGGGATTACAAGCGTGAGCCACTGCGTCTGGCCTTAATTCATTTTTGAGAACGTCTCTAGCAAACACCAATCTCAGTAATCATCACACACCGGCTGGTATTTTAAAGTGAAGTTTGCCAGAAAGTGTGGCCTTTGGAAGGGCTGGAGGCTCCTTCCCAGGTAGCAGTATCCCTCCACTGAACCTCTTCTTCCACGGGCTCTCCTGAGAATTTCCCTCCGAGGCCTGAAGGTCTCTTTGGGGCACTGGGTAAGTGATGCTTCATAAGCTTTGCCCTTTGCACCAGGTCCATGCACGAAGCCTGTGTTGGGGTCTCTCTGATACACTGCACCCCATCCTGCTCTGCTGCAGATCTGAATCCTCTTGGGGCAAAGTCTTGTTCCCCAAAACCCAGGGCCTGCAGGTAGGGGATCCCATAGCTAAAGCCCTTGTGAGGTGGGGTTGAACTTGTTCTTGCCACCTGCTGACACATCTGGTCCTGCAAGCAGGGAAGTGGATTCCAGAAGCAGTGCCTGTTCCAGAGCAGCTGACTTGCTGAGTGACAGGCTGCACCCGGGGCAACTGCAGAGCTGCTCAAGCTACTGGATCTGCTCTTTGCCGATGAGGACCTGAGGCTCCTCCTGGGACAGACAAGCCTGGGCTCTGCCCACTGCTCCTGGTCACCCTCTACCTCTGCACAGGGCATCCCAGGGGCTATGAGGGGATGTCCACAATGTTGGCAGAGCCTGGATCCTTCGCCAGCTGGAGCTCTGCTCAGCTGCTGAGACAGGAGGAACAACCTGTTGCCTAGAGTTGGCTGGAGGGGTCAGCATGCACCGCTGCTGAGTTACCCTCTGCGCCGAGCATCACCTGAAACCGGCGCACTGCTGTCCTGGACGGCGGCCACATGACCTGCTCACAGTTTTAAAAACTTGTGCAATATCTGATACAAAAAAATAAGTATGTGTAAAATATACCTAAAATATATTCTGTAAAATAATATTTGACTTCAGGGCACACATAACCCAATTCAAAACCAGATCAACCTCCTGCTGCTCTGATGGGCTGACCCTCACCTCTGCCCAGAGGGAACAGTTTCTGTTTTTATGATCATTTCCTCACCTTTTTAAAGGGCTTATCATATATATGTGTATATGTATAATTGTGTGTGTACATTTGTTTGTTTAAACGGATACACTTTAAGGCTTGTCTGAGATTTATAAACTAGTCTTCCACCACATGGAATCTCCTACAGCCCATCACATGTCTCAGCTTCCTTCATGCTATAGCTTATGGTTCTAATTGTTCATTTTCACAGCTGCATAGTAGTTCATCATGTGAACATGCCACTATGCAGTTATTCGTTTTTCTCCATAGAGATGTTTGGGTTGATTATGGCTTTTCATCAACAGCTGTGCCGTGGATAGCACTCCCGCAGCCTGGCGCCTGTGCACATGTGCACAGCTTCTCCAGGGGAACGTGTTCGGGAGAGAACGGCTGCTCAGAGGGGCAGGTGCATCTTCAGCTCCACAGGATGATACCAAGTGACCATCCAACACCCCCCACACTCGCAGACCACCTCTCCTTTCCCACATTTGACAGGCATTACCCTTTAGCTTCTTGGAACATTTAACCAGAGTGAGTAAGTGTGCACGGGTATCTGTAGGGGATCTTGGCTTCACTCTAGAATAAGGAAGGGACATCTTTCCCTAGTGGGATCAGCACAATGTTGGGGTGATGGCCTCAGGCCCTAGTCTAGACTTCCGGGTGAAAAGTGAAGTGATTCGGGGCAAAGCACTTACCTGTCCTGGGTGGGGGAGATGCGGTATCTGGCAGAATGTAGTGAGCATAGGGGGTATCGGTATATGTGGAGGTGCCTGATAAAGAGTAGACATGTTGGCTTTTGTTGATGATGTTACCTGTTTCCTAAAACACTTGCTAAAGATGCCAGTGCCCAGATGTAGAGACCAGCACACGGAGAGTGGCCTGCTGAGACTGCGCCAAGGTGTTCAGTCTCAGAAGGGACTGATCCTCTCCCCGGGAGTCCTGAACTGATCCTTCAGGCGTGGTGGCAGCATGAGGAGCGCGAAAGACTGAAATGAGGGGGCTCCTAGGGGACCCTCCCCAGCGCTGGATGGCAAAGACTGAATGAGCTGCTCCAGAGGACCCCTCCCAGGTTCTGGATGGCACGGAGCTTCCCTCTCGGAACTAAGTCCTGGCCAGGCCGTGCCCAGCACCCAACTACCTGGCTTTTCACTTCTGTTGTGACTCAGTTGTTTTCTGTACCATTTGGGTACAGATTCTGTTTTCTTTTTTTTCTTCTTTGAAACAAGTCTCACCCCAGTCTCCCAAGCTGGAGTGCAGTAGTGCAAGCTCAGCTCACTGCAACCTCCAGCTCCTGGGTTTAAAAGATTCTCCTGCCTCAGCCTCCTGAGGAGCTGAGAACAGAGGCGCACGTCACCATGTCTAGCTAATGTTTTGTATTTTCAGTAGTAATGGGATTTCAACATGTTGGCCAGGCTGGCCTCAAAGTCCTGATCTCAGGTGATCCACCTGCCTCAGCCTCCCAAAGTGCTGGGATCACAGGCATGAGCCACTGTGCCTGGCCCACAAATTCTTTTTTTTAAAATAAATTAAAACAGTGTTTTTCAGAAATGCCTTTCTACAGCTAGTTAGTCAGAACCACATTCCTGCAAGGTTGGGCCAGAACGCTGTGCCCTGAGTGGCTTGATCTGCTCTGCCAACCGCCGCCCCAGCCTCTGCCAGAAAGCTCCCCCTCACCACGCCGACACCCTGCAGACTCCCGGCCCCGCGGACCGTCAGGCAGGTATTCTGGCCTGGGACGTGGTTCTGCTAACTGGCTGCTGCGCTTTCCAGTTGTGAGGAGATCTTCCAGGGGAGTTCTTCAGATAATCATCATCTTGATCTTCAATATAAATATTGTCACCGTGGTTTAAAGACAGATTAATGATTTGCCGACAGCTCCATACATCCTTGGGAAGTGAACTCTTGATCGTCTATCTTATTTCCGAGAACACTGGAGGGAAAGCACACCCTACAGGTAGCTGCAGGCCCCGCTGGAGTTTGGAGGGATCGAGGCTGAGTCTCGTATTTGGATGTCCTTTCTGAGCAGCTCTGTGGAGGAAGTTCTGTGATTCTCCTTCACAGAGAAAGACGGCCGTGAGTGCCATCCGCCAGGCTCGGTGCCAGATGTCCCGCAATCCTGTCATTACCTTTGGGAGGAGCTGAGAGGTGACGTCATTAGCTCCATTTCAGAGAAGAGAAGGTGGAGGGCAAAGCAGGTTTGCTGAGGCATGAGCAGTCATGGGCAGTGCCCAGAGCCAAACCCGGGACCGGCCACACTCGGCTCCGCTGACCTTGGCCACTACCACTCGGTGGAAGCCCAGATACTTCCAGGGGGAGCTCCAGCCCTCAGGCCATCTCAGCACCTCCCTGTGGCTCCAACAGGCTCTGAGTCCACAGCCTCCCTCCCTGGGAACTGGCTGCCCCTGCCTCAAGGTACTGGGGTTGCAAGGCAGGTGGCCACTGGCTAGTTCCCTTCTTGTTGTCCCCACGTGGCCGTCAGCCGGCGAAGCAGGGGCAGGGTGTGTGGCCAGCAGCCCTGGGGCTTCGGGACACGTGTCTCTCTTATGCTGCCGCCTCCAAGACCCATCCCTCCTGGATGCAGCCAGGCCCGAGGCTCTGCCAGGGACACTGGGCAAGCAGCAATGCCGGGAGGACAGGGAAATTACACTCCACATCTGAATTTCTTATATTTTCCAAGTGTTCTACACTAATTAGTTAGTTCTGTTAGCTCTAAGGATTAGTAGCTTTTCTAACAAGACACAGCGACATTAAGTGACTTACCTAATTATGTAAAACACAGGGATGCCAGACGAGAAGGCAAGCTTTCCTCGAGCCGGGCTCAGGCCTGCTCTGCCTGGCTGCTGCGCCCCATCCGTCCTCTGTTCTCCAGGTCCCCCAGGGCACAGGAAACAGGCACTGCAGGCCTGGCCTCGGAGATAGCTCCACATGGAGCGCACCCACAGCTGGGACCCTGGGCCTCCTTACGGCCTGCCTCCTCAGCTGGGTCTGCAGGGCCTCTCAGATGCTTCCTGGACCAAGGAGCTGACTTGAAAGACAGCCTGGCCTAGGGCAGTAGGTGCTGGGCACTTGTGAAGGCTCCATCACATGTGGCCAGAGGCTGACCCCACTGTGTCCCCTGTGGAAGAGTTCAGAAGACCACCATGTCCTGCTGTCCCGTAACTGGTCACTGTCCGAAACGTCACTAAGAACTGGCCCCACAACACCTGTGCTCATGGCAAAGGGGTCTGCCCTCTCCCAGCCTGGCCCTCTAGGCCCCTGGCCTCATCTTGCAGGGGCCACACTGCCTGGGCCCTCCTCTGCTCTTCCCTAGAGACCAGGTGCTTCTTTTACTCAAGATGCACTCTATGTCCTGCCCAGCTCCAGCTGATGTAGTTTGATTCCCACCTCCTCCAGGAAGCCCCTCTTGATTTTCCAGTTCACCCTTTCCCTTCCTCTGAAGCCTCATAGCCCTGAAGTGATACTGCATTTATGTGGATGTGCCATCTGATGAGAGGCTGCCTGTGGCTGCCAACATGACCTCACCTGGGGCTCGTGCTCAGCAGCCCTGCAAGTGGAGGGGGAAAGCTGAGAAACAGCTGGTCAAGCATGTGACACCAATCACGTGGTCGGGTGCGTGGGCCCACACCGTCTTCTGAATCCATGTGTCAGGGACCTTCCTCTTCACCCAGTAAATGCATTCTTTCATGATTACAGACATAATGCATTTCCACTGCAAAAATGGAGAATATACAGTTCAACACACACACACAAATCGTGATTTCCTCGTGCTGAGATACTGTAGCATCTTGCTCTGCAGACAGTCTTTTTAAAAAATGTTACAACGTGGACATATATATATGGTTTTAAAACAGAATCATGGATTATATTTTCAAAGTGATAACTATTTCTTCATTATAAATTGACATTTTTATAGGAGTTGAATAATACTGAAAAGCAACACAACACACACACAGATACACTCACACACAGACACACAATCAAAGCAATTCTCCCCCAACTCACTCACACACAGACACACACACCAAAGTAATTCTCTCCAACTCTTTCCACTAAGATGTCTTCCTGCAAAGAATTTGATGATCTCTCTTCTACAATTTTATATCTGTACATACAATTAAAATATTTTGCTTTATAAAACAACACTGTTTCATACCTGATGTCTTCATATATGCCTTTCCCGATCAGCATCGAGTCATGACTACCTTCCCGTGTCAGTAAACACAGGTCTACTCTACCATGTTTCAGAGCAGAATGGGTCTGTGTCATACGGACGTATTCACTGGGATGTAACCAGCCAACCCCATGCCCATGGACATGTATGCTGTTCCCCATTTGCTGCTGTTAGTAGCAATGGTGCCATGCGTAGCCCTGCAGCTACAGCCTTATATGCTCATGGAAACAGCTCTGTAGAACAGATTCCTAAAAGTGGAATTGTTTGGTCAAATGGCATAGGCATTTACCATTTTAATAAACACTGCCTCACTGGCCTCCAAAAACACGCCAACATTACTACCAACAGTGGATGCCTGCCCCTTCTCTACACCGTGGACAAAGAATTACATATCATTTGCATTTTTCACCCAGATCACAACAAAATGCTATATTCTGCTTTAATCTGTCATGCCACAATCACCTGTGAGGGGGGAGGTCTCTTGGAGGTCACTCCAGGTGATCACTGTCAAGCTCAGTGGGTCCTTCTACTGTTTTTTCTAGAGGCTTCCAACTGCTGCTTCTATGTTTCCTTTTAACATACAAGCAAGTGCCTGTCTATATTCCTTGCTCATCTGCCTTCTGGGTAGTTTGCCTTTTCCTTATTGATTTGCAGAAGCTTTTTACATATTACGGACACAATCCTTCTGACTTATGTGTTGCCAACGCTTTCTCCTAGTGTACTATTTGTCTTCTGTTTCCAACAGGTTCATGAGGTTAGGGAAGCCAATGTTTTCCTTTACGGCTTCTGAGTTCTTGCCGTGTCCTCAGACACCTCCTGCAAATGCAGACACAGATGCATTCTTCTCATATTTTCATCTGAAACAATAACAATTAAAACACAATCTAACAAACGTTTAGAACCCTAAGGTTTCCGGAATTGTGTTATTTTCCAAATAGCTTGGCCGGTTGTCCTGACACCATGTATTAAATGACTTCTTTCTCCACTGAACTGAAAGGCCATATGATGATATCCTGGAGTCCATATACCCGCGGCTGTTTCTGGATGGGCCATTTGGCTCCACTGATCTACTCATGTCTGCTGTGGCATCGGCCCGACACTGCCTTACTTACAGTGGCTTTAAGATTCATTTTGACGTCATTAGTGTTAAAAATGTGCCTTGCTGTTTCTGAGCAAAGACATGGCCCCAGTGACCGAGCTTAGCTGTGATGCTGTCGTGGACATCAGAGGCAGGCCCAGCCCATGGGGCCGTGGGCTTTGGGAGTGCTTATTTGCTGATGCTTTTTAAAAATGTGGCTCATAAATGTCCCTGGCATTTGTTGTTAGAGAGTCCCTTTGAGTGTCCCTGGTATAGGGCACAGTCTTGCAGGGCGGCCACCTTGAGCTGTAACCGCAATTACAGGTTTGTCAAAGGCCTAGCTGTGATGTTACAAACCCATGCCGGGTGTATACCACGATCTCACAAACCTCCAGTGTCAACAGCTTTCCACCCAAATTCCCCACCCTTCAGGGAAGGCCTAGGCTGCTGAAGTCAGCAGCCAGGGCGTTACCCCATCGTGCTAAGTGACAGGCACATTGCAAGGGCAACAGAAAGAACTTTCCATTAAAAGCCGAAGACGACCCTGCAGAGTGGACACTTGCCTGCCTTTCCTCAGGTCAGGCAGCTGTGGTTTTTGGGAGCAAATACATCCCTGAGGGACCCACAGCTAGAAAGTAGGGACTGGAACCTGGGCTTGCCTGATACGAAAATGTGATCTGAAGCCGCCACCATCATCTGAGCACTCAGCACGTGCCAGGAAGCCAAGGAGCCGCCTTCAGCGACCTGGGCATGGCCTCGTGAGGGTGGTCACTGCTGTCCCTGTTCTGCAGGTGAGGTGGCTGCAGGAGTTCCTGGGGCTGCTGCTATAACAAATTCTACCCCCGGGGAGATTAACGCAGCAGCAGCGTCTTCTTCTTCAGTTCTGGAGGCCAGAAGTTTGCAATCAAGGTGTTGGCAGGGCCAGACTCCTCCGAAGGTGCCAGGGAGAAGCCTCCTTTCCCCTCCTCCAGCTGCTGCTGACTCCAGGTGTTTCTCAGCCGGTGGCTGCGTCACTCCCATCTCTGCCTCTGTCTCTGCATGGCGTTCTCCACTGTGTCTATGTCTTCTTTTCTCTCTTTTTTCAGAGACAGGGTCTTGCTCTGTCGCCCAGGCTGGAGTGCAGTGGTGTGATTGTATCTCACTGCAGCCTTGACCTCCTGAGCCCAAGTGACCCTCCTCCATCTTCAGCCTCCTCAGTAGCTGCGACTACGCGTGTGTGCCACCTGCCTGGCTAATCTTTAATTTTTTTTTTTTTTTTTTTTTTTTAAACAAACAAGGTCCTGCTAAGTTGCCCAGACTGGTTTCATCTCCTGGCTTTAAGCGATCCTCCTGCCTTGGCATCCCGCAGTATTGGGATCACAGGTGTGAGCCACTGCACCCGACCCTTTTCTATCAGTTACCAGGGCTTTTGTCATGGGGTTTAGGACTCCCCCGGGATAATCCAGCATGATCTCATCCTGAGCTCCTTAACTTAATCATATCTGCAAAGAGCCTTTTCCAAATAAGATCACATTCCCCGGGTCCAGGGATTTCATGTGGACTCTGTAGGGCCCCCCATTCAATCAAGGCATGGAGGTTACACAGCTCACAGAAGACGCTGCCTGTAAAGCGGAAAAGCTAGACTCTGACCCTGAACAGAGCATGACTGCCCCATCCCCCCATTCCCCACCGCCATGGGCCAAAGGTTCTCCACTTGTAGGGCTTCTGCAAAGGTAGGGCGCGCATGTGGCACTGTCTCTCTGAGCACTGAAACCCGAAGGCCATGGTGGCTCCACTGCAGCCTGGGGGTCAGAACCTGCGTGACGGAAGTCCATGCCTGCCGAGGTAAGCCAGAGGACCTGCTCAGGGAGTAGAGCTTCTGGGGGAGCCTTCCTGGAGGAGGAAGGGGAAGAGGAGAAGGGAGTGGGGAGGAGATGGTGGCTGCCATCCTTAGCCGGCAACAATGAACTCACAGCCCCCGGCAGGCTCAGGCCCACCACATGACAAACTTCCATCCTTTCCTTGTGAAAATCTGTTCATCTACATCTGAGACCAATTTGCTTGAAACTACAGAATACCTGTCACATTGCTTCCTGGCACAGAAGTCAGATGTTTGCTGGGAAAAGTACAGGCGGCTACATACCTCTTGGTGTTGCAATATTTACACATGTCATTCTGTGCCTCAAAGCAGGAGCAGCTTCAAATAAATGAGTGTTCTCGGATTGGCCTGAGTCCTCCTGGCCTGGAGACCGTGCAAGAGCTGGCCGCCTCTCTCTGGCAGCGAGCAGAACCCATGGCTTTTTCAACCACACGCTGGAATTCAGCGCCCAGTGCTGAGGCACCCGGGGCCATCCTGAGCCCTTGGTTGTAAGTCACACTGAGGCCCAGACATTGGTTCATGTGTTTGGGAACTGGGTCACAGGCACTCGCCCACATCGGAGGGTGGTAGGTAGTGCGCAGCCCTGCAGGAGGAAGGAGCTGAGCTTCAGAGCAGCCGGCGCTGGCTGGGTCCTGGGCAAACGCAGGACGCAAGCCTCTTGGCATTCTGAAGTCAGGCACATAAGAAGAGAGTTTCGAAGTTGCTTCCTTCTTAAGGAGGGAGGAAGGATTTAGCAGCTGCTGGATGATGCAACACTCAGGTCTTCTCAGTGCTATGGGGGGGGACTCCAAATCGCTTTGTATTATATATCACTTGATTTTCTCATGAAATTATGTATCAAAATTTTTTGCTGATTTTTGAGCCTATTTTCCCTTTAAGTGGCTGACAACAGGCCGTCTATGTTCCCCTGCCACCCATGGCTTCTTGTGGGCTGCTGAGCACTGTGAGGACCACCAGCCAGGGACATGGGTGTGGCACTCCCGATCCGAAGGTAGGGCAGAGGCGGCAGGCGTGCTGTGTGCAAAGGCTCCTGCCAGGTCTGCACGTCTGCTCAGACAGTAGCAGTGTGGAAAGTCACTGGTACAGACACAGATGGGGCCTGCGTGCCCATGGGCTTCACGTCTTCCATGGCTGAAAGTGTCATTTTCACAAAAAGCACTGAGGGAGAAGAGAAACGCCCCCCAACCTCATCGAGCCGGCTTTAGTAACTGGCAGGGTGGCCACACTGCCCAGCGGTCTGGGCTTTCTCCATTGCTTCAGGGGCTTCTGAAACCTGCCGGCCTTGCCCTCTGCAGGTGCCAACGGCACCTCTGGTGTGTATGTTTCCCTCTCCCAGGCCTTGAGATCCTCCTGCTTGAGTGCTCCCAGCTCCACGAAGCTCCACGAGGAGGCCTTGAGCTAGGACAGGCTCCAGGGGGCCCAGGAAAGGAAATCAGCACAGATCAAGGGCTGTCAGAGTTCCCAGCATCTGGCCCCAGCTTGTCTGGCACCCCCACAGAAAAACTGAGAAGGGGCTGGGAAATTCTGGACCCCAAGCAGCTCCCACAGGGCTGGGACCAGCCCTTGCAGCCAAGGGGTTTAGAGCAATGCTTGCCCACTGCTGCTTTCAGAAGCAAGAGTAAATGATGCTGGCTGATGATCTCTGAATCCTCCACCAAACACAGTCTTCTGTGCCTCTGAAATCCTTCAGCTACTTTCTCAACAGAAACAAGAGTACGAACAATGGCAGCAACAACAAGGCAGAATCTGCAAAACTGAAGTTGAAAAACTGACTCTCCTTCCCCCATTCACTGAGTGTTTTCTCCAGGCAGGTGCAAAACCTCACATGTCCTCTCGCCTTCCCACTCCGGTTCCTCAGGGTCCAGTCGCTGGCGTCCAGCTCCACACATCCTGGGCTGCCTAGTCCACGGGAGGGCGCTGGTGCTGGAGAGAAAGGCCATGTCTCCAATGGCTTCCTTGGCTTCCTTTGTGGCCCCTGAGCTGGGCTGCTGGAAGGACAGATGTGATAAAGAGGTGGTGATATGTGTGCAATGAACACACTCAGACCAGAGGCCACCTCCTCCATCCCCCACAGGTGAGGAAATCCCTGATACCACCCATGTACAGTTGGTGCAGAGACAACATAATGCCTCTTCTCAAGGGGTTTCTGCAGCCCCCATGAACCTGCCATCATGCGTGCATACCCCACGTCATTTGAAATCATCAAAGCCATAAGACAAACAGGCTCCTTTGTCACCTGGGATGAGAGTGCGTTAGCAATCCTGGGTGGTGCTCACTCTCTGGGGACAGATGCCAGTTTCTGTCTGCATTCTGGACATTGCCTTAAAAGCATCCTTTTCAGTAACATCTGAACAAAATCACAACTCTTCCCCCCAGAGAACACAGCCATGGACCTGGCTGGGCATAGCTTTCTCTAGCCCAGACCTTCGGTCAATAACTTATGGACCAACCACTTCAAAGACCACTTCTCCTCAGACCCCAGGGTCTTCCTGAGAACGTAAATGAACACTAACAGGATTTGTTCTTATAAATCTCCTTGGGAAATGGTCTCTTCAAATAGAGAACTGTGTTCCTCACAAAGTCCTGGGGATCTGTGCTGTGTGTAGGGGGTAGCATAAATACCACCGCTTAGTCTCACCTGAGCTTTCTTTTAAAAACAGAGATTCCTCGCAAATTGCTCCAGCCCCTGTGGGAAGCCGTTGGAGATTTCTCGGAGAACTTAAGACAGAACTACTGTTCAACCCAGCAATCTGTCACTGGGTATCTACTCAAACGAAAATAAATTGTTCAGCTGAAAAGACACATGCACTCCTATGCTCATCACAGCACCATTCACAAGGCAAAGACAGGGAATAAACCTGGGTGTGCATCCGCAGTGGACTGGATAAAGAAAGTGTGGTACCTATACATCATGGAATACTACGCAGCCATAAAAAAGAACAAAACCACGTCCTTTGCTGCAACGTGGAGGCAGCTGGAGTCTGTGATCCTAAGCAAACTGATGCAAGAAATCCCAGTACTGCATGTTCTCACTCAGAAGTGGGGAGCTAAGTCCTGGGTACACACAGACATAAAGACGGGGGACAAGAGACACTGGGGACTCCAAAGGGAGGGGGAGAGGGGAAAGGGCTGAAAAGCGCCCTACTGGGTACAGATGTTCACTCTCTGGGTGACAGATTGACAGAAGCCCAAGCTTCAGCGTCATGCAGTACACCCTTGACCAAACCCGCACATGCCTCCCCTGAATCTAAAATAAAAATGGAAATGGAAAGACTGAGATTCCTTCCCCTCTCCCCTCACTCCCTCCCTCCCTTCCTTCCTTTCCTCCTTCCTTAGGTAGTATGTACAGTATATGTGTGTGGGCAGGTGTTTGTATACACACCCATGTGTAGCAAGGATACAGAAGGGGAAACTGCTTGTAATCCCCTCACCCAGAGACAGGGGATGAGCTATGACCACGTTTCTGGGCATCGCACCTGGGCACGTGCCTTATGCGTTGCCTTGCATCAACTCTTCTCCCTTACCACTCTGTTGGGATGGGCCTCTTCCCCAGAGAATAAAACAGGCTGAGATTACGCCCATTCTACTGAATGTTTCCAGTGGATGTATTCGGTCCCTCACTGCTGGGTCACTTGGTTGATCCCATTTATTCGCGTAACACAACTTTGGTGACATCCCTGGCCACACTTCTTTGCACGTGCCTTGGAGAGGTCTTTGTTCTCACTCTATTTTTTTTTGTGCCTTGTAGTTTTCAAAGATCTTTGAAGTCTCTTGCTACTTCTAGCAGTCTTTTGAGGCAAGCTCCCCCACCGCCGTTTTATAGATGTGAATACCGAGGACCTCCCTTGGCAGGTGGGGTTAGGGAGGCCCATATTTACTGCCTTGGCTCCCTGCACTGCCCTCACCTCCGAGTGGCAGGACCTGGCCCCCCAAGAGTCAGGGGAAGGTGTTCCTCCATCTTAGAAGCAAGGCAGGTCCTGGCAGGAGACCTAATGGGAGGAGGCCCAGCCCACTTCGGGTTTGGTCCACAGGGGGACACAGTGGAAGGTCAAGAGAAACATGCTCACCCCCACAGATGCCATCATTAAAAGGTGATGAAAAGAACCAGCCCATCTGTGGGGCCACCAGCTCCAACCTCTCCCAGGCCCAGACCATAGCATCCTCCATCCCATCTGCCATCCTCATTGTCACAGTTTATTAGAGGGACGTCTGTGAGCACCAGCAGCTGACATGCCCATGGCCCTTCTCTGTACCTGTGTGAGCTTTCTGGACTTACCTGCACACGCTGTCCAGGGCTGCATCCTGGAGCTGAAGGGCACTCCTGGGAGATGGGGCAGGGAGGCCCAGGTGTGCCTCGGGAATGTGTCTGACACTCGGGCAGGGCCACAGACACCAGGATTCCCTCTGGCTTCTGGGCCTGATCCGGGGCATGGTCACTCAGGCCTGACATCCTTAGATCAGGCAGATTTTGGGACTGGGTGTCCTCAGATACTCTGGACCTGCTATCACAGGTCACAGTCCTGGCCCCAAACCCAGCCACACAGGGTATCCGGAAGGCTGCAAAGCCATGAACTGGGCCCAGTGCCCCGGCCGGGACATCAGAGCTAGACTGAGGTCCTCGTCCCCCTCCAAGTCACTTCTAGGTACTTCTCCCACCACCCTGCCAGACTCTGTGGACACGGGAGCCCGGGGACTGGGTTTCCATGGCTGCTGCCTGCTCCCCTGCTCCTTAAGCCCTCACAGTGACCCACACCGCAGCCCCTCCACGTCAGAGTGAAGGCAGCGGCCCCCGCAGATCTGGGGTGACCAGAGCTTGGCCGTCTCCTCCAGTGGCCTTGGGGGGACCCTGAGAGCATGCTCACTGTGCAGGTTCTTAGGGAAAGGGGCTTCTCTCCACAGTTCCCCAGGTCCTCGTTCCCCCAGTTCAGCTCACTGTGGCCTCTGCAGAAGGTGTTGCCGGGTGTCGTGGTCTGGCTCAAGGGTTCTCTCACCTGACCCGAGGTTCCCTAAAGGGTGGAGTCCAGCCCGGGGTGTGGTGGCAGATGGCCCATCTGGTCAGGTGGGAGGAGCCCTTGGTCGGGCTATCTGCTGCCTTCAGCAAGGGGGTCAGGCGAGGCAATTGCCAGTCCCCAGGGCCACCGTGCAGAGTCCAGCCTGCTCAGGACCGGGCTCCATGCTCCATACAGGCTTCCTCGTCACCTGCCAAGTGTCACACATGCATCTGCTTGTCCTTGTAGCCATGGCAATCACAACACACAAAAGCACTCCTTTTTACACAATCTCATGTGTTGCTTAACATTAGGACGCTGATACTTTCTCCAGCTGGGTTTTCTTAATGTGAGTCAACAAATCAGCCTGGACGCAGGCATTCCACTGGTGTTCAGGGTCCGACCAGCAGTGACATATACCTGGAAGACTTGGAAAGAACCCCTGGATGTGCACGTGTGTGGTGCTGTGTGTACAATGGGGGGCTAGCTCAGCCCCCATGTAGAAACAAGGGGAAGAGACGGCCCCCTCGCCCCACGGCTGGAGCATCTCTGGTGAGAACCATGCACACTACGTGCACTCCGCTCAGACGCATTCCTTGGGACCCACTCGGAGCTGAGAACTCCAGCCCCTCCACGGCAGCAGACCCTTCCCCTGCTCTTCCTGCCCCCACTGCATCAGAGTCCGTGACAACGAAAGCTGGGGGGCTCCACTCTGCACCCTCTGACCACATCACACCTTCAGAATGTGCCTGACCGCCCAGGTCCCCACACTGCCAGGGACTTTCAACAGCCCAGAAAATGGCAGCCTGGAAAGAAGTTTTAACAGGAGGGTGGGTAATTTTCTCCTAAAGGCTCCCAACATTGATACCATACTGTACGGGATCGATCTTAATTACTGTCCATGTGGAATTTTTTTCTGGTGGCTTTTTTTCAATGAAAAAAACATTAATGAGAAACTTTAAAGGCTTGTTAACAATGTCCTTTCATCAATCAAAGGTGCTGTCAGGCTGGGCTCTGCCGTCAATTCGCACCTCACTGCCCAGCATCCACTTCCTACTTTCTCATCCACCCCTGCCCCTGCCCCCCATTACAGATCCTTGTCAAGGCGACCTGGTGATGGAGGCCAGACGTTTCCCATCTGTCAGCAGCTGGAGCCACGGGGTCCCGAGGATGCTGGACGGCTGCCCTCAGTGGCCTAGAGACAGGTCGGTACCTGCAGTTTCTCCACCTTCCTGTCTCTTCAGACAGACAGACAGACAGACAGACAGACAGACGGACAGACAGACAGACAGGGCTGCTTGGCAGAGGCCTTAGGCAGAGCCATGTTTAGAGCTCAATGTCTTTCAAATTGGTAAGTAAAACTGATGTGAAGTTCAGCTCTTTAAATACAAACTTTAAATCAAATGCCCATGAACAAGAAAGAAAAAAAGAAACCCATATGGTCTGAGGAAAGCCAAAAAATGTAAATCCCCCATCTCAGGGTCTTGGACTGTTCCTGGGGGACCCCCACTGCCCTGACAGCAGCAGGGAGACATGCAGGCCAGACAGGCGAGGGCCCCAGGACGTCCCAGCAGCTGTGGCCGAAGTAAGGGCTGTTTCCAGATTAGTCTTCCAGTAAAATCTTCTTAGTAAATAAAACACTTTTCCTCTTGTTCCTACATGAAGCCAATTTATCTATCACTTCAGAATCCTCCTCTGTGCTGTCAGAACCCCAAACAGCACGGAGATGGGCAGTGACGAACAATCTCACATCAGCTCAGTGTGACATCCTGCCCGCTTCAATGGGGTGAGGTCCGAGCTGGCACCATTGCCCATGGTCACTGCTGCGGATGCACGGACAGCCAAGGTGGGCAAGTGGCAGATGAGACGGGGAGGGGACATGGCCCCAGGGGCTGTTCTGTCCTTGTAGCCAGGTCAGGGGTTACAGCCAGACAAATCTGTAAATGCATTTCTGCGAGGAGGACACTTCACATTGCTTCGAGAATACTCCCCAGAGTCCAGCACTCCACAGGCTCTGGGGTCACACCACCACTCAGGTTTCTAAGCCATTTGGATGTAGGGGATTTTATTCTTATCTTACAGTTTTGTAGGAAATAGGTTCCGGGGTAATACTGCTGTTTACAAACAATTTAAGAAACAAAACTGATGATTCCAGTGTAAACATATCTATACTGGACTTGCCTGGAGCCTCCAAATGGGATTCTGGAGAGGCACACGGGGTGCTGTGCACCAGAGACTCTCAAGTCTCACAGATGGTTTCAGTCGCTGGCACGTTATCCAGCCACCGGAGGGGGTATTCAGTAAGCTGTTTCTGCTGGGTAAAAAGTGAGTACGAATTACAAACCCCAGTTAAGTTCCCTATAAGGTGAGCTTGCCTGCTTCCTCTGCAACGCCCTAGCCTGCAACCTTCACATCTGGAAGTGCAAATTTACGCCCATAAGAAGGTCTGCAAATCCTCAGGTGAGCGCTCTTCCAGCTGCCCGATTCTGCATTCGCTGACACCCCAACGGGTGCGTCTAACGGTCATAGCTTCTCTTCTTTGGCCTCACAGACTCACCACCGGAGGCGGCCACAGGACACGTGGAATGAGCAGGGCTTTACTGGACCCTTCTGTTCCCAATGGGAAGAGAGACTGGGAGGACAACCCCTCACAAAACCCAGTCTCCTGCGTGGCCAAGGGCAACTATTTTGTTCCCAGTGTGGTTCCGCAAAAACAAACATTACTTCTGACTCTCATTCTCTCAGGAAGCAGGTGAGTCTGGCGCAATGAGTCTGAGCAGCTGCGAGGTGGCTGTTGCGTCGTGGCAGGTCTCGGTGTCAGCCTTCAAAGCATCAGGGGCTGGGAACACAACAGGGTGAGGGGGGGACCCGGGACCGGTGTCAGCCTTCAAAACACCAGGGGCTGGGAACACAACGGGGTGAGAGGACCCTGGGCCAAGGCCGAAGAACACAGCTTTCTTGTTTCGACATTTCTTTTTATTTGGAAAATATTTCTGAATTTCTTTGTGCCTGCCCTCTCCCTCTGTATTTTCATGAGCTGTGCGGAAGCTTGGAGCCAGAGTGGCTCTAGGCGACCCACGCGCTGGCTTTTCATGTCGGCCTCCGCAGAGCTTGTCCTCGGAGCGGTACATGGCCCCGCCGGTCTGAGCCCTGCTGTGGCGGCTGTCAGAGGAACCTCAGAGCATCTATCAAGCCTGTGCTGACAGGGCCGAGGAAATCTGGGAGAGGACGCAGAACGTGGCTTTGTGCTGCACCAAGGGCATGGCCCAGACAGGCCCACATGTGCTCCCAGGCCACACGGAGCTGCTGGCTCATCTTGGACGGCTTTGACGGGCGGGTCCCCTGCTGCCAGGAGCTGATCTGGGTCTGGGGGCTCAGCCCTCGCTGTCTGCAGTCATGTGGCCCCAGGACCCTCCCCTCCGAGCCTGTGCCTGCTTAGAGACCTGGAGATCTCACTGGGAGGCTCCCATCGTTCACGGGACCCAAACAGCGGAGGCGGGCTGCACGCAGCATGTGTGTCTGCCGGTCAGCATGCGGCTATGGGAAGCGGCCTGCAGGGTCTCAGGGTGCAGGGGAGCCATCCACTGGGGTGCCGCCGGGTGGCCCTTCTTCAAATCCATCTTGGAGCAGGGAAGTGGTGCCGGGGTCTCCACGGCACACCGCACGGCTCTGGTGCCCTCTGTTGGAAAGCACTCGCGGCTTACACACCAGGGCCACCAGGCCCGAAACTGCTGCCTTAGAGAGCCAGAAGCTTCTGTTCTGTTCATGCAGAGGGAAAAGCTGGGCCTGGTGACCGGCCATCACTGGAAAGGGACATCCTCTGTGGGGGACACGGGCACCACCCCTGGGGCAGACGGTACCCAGCTCTTCCCACTCACCTTCGGCAACGTCAAAAATGACCAGACAGCCTGTGAGTCCTGATGGTGACACATGGTGTGCAGTACCCAAGGCCTGCCCGGAGCACGGAGGCCCAGGGGCCCGTCCCACAAAACAGCACGTGTCTGGGTGACCTGCCGTGTGACTTCCCCTGCTTCAAAAACACCAAGAGTGAAGAGAGTGGGGCAAAAGTCACATGACTGTACGTCATAGGAAAAACCCAGAATTTGACTGATGCCAGAAAGGGATATAATAAACCATAAATCAGCGAGAAAAGCCTGAAATCTGATTTCTTTTGTTGGTGTTAAGACAACACGAAACACGAGGCAGGTCCCGACCATACACCTCACGAGGCCACGCTTTCATCCAGGCCTCGGTGACGTACAGAACCACGCCAGCTTCCCCTGCTGTGGTTCACACCGTGGCAAAGAATGCTGGATAAGAACCCGGCACTCTGGCGCCCAGGTGGGTGCGGGTTCTTTCTCTATACATCACATGCTGTTTATTCATCCACCTCCAGAGCGACAGGTTTCCCCTTCAGGCTTTTGGAGTTTCTCAATTATACAGCTAGAAGGACAACACGAGAATGAGGTATCGGACGGCAGCACATGGCCAACACCAGAAACCCTCCCCTGCTGCCATCAGTGACATGAGCTGGCCCACCAGAGTCATGACCTTTGACTTCCAGGATTGACACTGGGGTGCTGGGGTCCTAACAGGCCCATAGTCCCTGAGGCCCCTTTGGGGCAGCCCCTGAGATGAGAAGCCTGGGTCCCTTCCTACCTGCTGCCCGGGGCACACTAGACCAGGGCATATGGAGAGAGGGTGAGGCTTGACTTAAGCTCTCAGAGAGGTGCAAGCTCCATTGAACCTGTGTCCAGACAGCTCTTCGTCTTGCCAAGTCTTGGCATACAGTTGTTTTCTACCCACCTGATACAGATCATAGGCAGATGCCTCTTGCGTCAGCCTTTCTGGCAGGTGGAAAACAAAGCTATAAAACTTCTACAAGCATCGACCTCCAAGGCCTGCTCCCCTTTCCTTCAGTGAGACCCGAGTGTGGGATGCGAGGCGCTGAGTGGGAAACGCCATCACAGCGTGGACACAGGAAGGCGGCATGGTGGGGGATGCGCTGGGGCAGGGCCGGCTTTCTAGTGTGGACGGCCTCGGATGGCGGCTGTGGCAGTTGTCTGTGGCCTGTGGGTGGGCGCCAGACTGCTCCATCCCCGGGCTGTGGCCCCAACACGGGCCAGGCCTTCCCCACTTGCTCAGCCTGTTTTAATGGACAAGAAAAACAGCAATGGCAGCGTTAGGGAAGGAAACACATGTATGCACGGCCGCGTGCATTTGAACTCACGATGCTGGAAAACACGGAAACAGAGAGGGCAGAGACGCTCGTTCTCCAGGAAACAGTCACCTCCTTTAATACAGCCGCGTCCCCCACACCCTGCGTCCGATGCAGTGTTACATGTGTGTGTCGCTCAACCGTCACTCATTTGGGGCCAGCAGGCAGGGAGCCTGAGGCGGGCCCCACTGCCCTGAGCCAGGCTCCTGCCCGACCCGAGCTCCCTCCCAAGGCTGGCTTCCCCACCCGGTGGCCTTCGTGGACCAGAAGCCATTCCTTCACCGCCAGTCCTCCGGAGTAGTTGCCCATGGCTCCGCTGCTGCAGATCACTCTGTGGCACGGGATGAGGATGGGGACCTGGAAAACAGGGGGAGAGCCATCGTCATTTGGGGATCTAGTCAATGAGGTCTTCGGGGACAAGGGCAAAGCTCTGATTGCCAAGGATCCTGTGCCCACCAACCAGGGGCCCATGTTGGGGCCAGGTTGTTGGCATGGGTGGGTGCCAGCTGTGTCTCAGCATAACTCCCCCTCCCCTGAGGCCCTTGAGTCCCTGGGGGTGTCAGCATGGCTGGAGGAGGGATGCATGTGCTGAGATGATGTGGGCATCTTCAGAGAATCACTTTGTGCCAAGATTTGGGAGGAGAAAACTTAATTTCATCCGGTGAATAATTTACAACGTTCACTTACAAAACTGAAAACTACATCTCCGGGTTCTGGCAGTACGTGACGCTTTCCACCCTCCCCAGATGTCATCCAGGCATCACAGGAAGCGTCAGGAAGACCGTACCTGCACAGGCCTCTCCAGCCATGGCCGGCCAACTGTGGCTGTGGGTGTGCGCAGCCCAGCACCTGCTTTTGTAAATGACGCTTTACTGGAACCCAGCCATGCCTTTTCCTCCATACTGCCTGTGGCTGCTTTGCCAAGCCTGACACATTTACTCTCTGGCCCTTGACAGGAGGACTTGGCCGACCCCTGCCTCACACTGTCCTGGGAGCAGGGATGTGTCTCCCTCCTTAGTCTTGGGGTGCCTGTAGGGGTCTGAGAAGCTCCCTGGCCACCCCCCACCAGGGGCAGGGGCACGGCCAGTTCCTCCCCTGGACACCAGCGGGGGATCCCACAGGCTGCTACAGGCAGCCTCCCCCACTCAGGGGCTCAGGAAGACAGCTGTTGTCCAGCCCTTCCCCCGAGACTTATGCTGAGGACACACCTGTCTTAAACTAGCAGAGAGGCTGCAAAAGCGAGCTCGTGTCACAAGGAAAACCCCGACCCAACCAGAGGAAGCAGTGAGCAAAAGGGCTCCACCAAGGGACCCAAGGGAGCGACAGCTTTTAGGGTGCCATCTCCACATTCACCAAACTCACTCGCAGCCCAAAATGCTGCCATCCTCATCCCGCACGAGAGACCAGGGCTGGCACCACCGTGAAAGGGTGAGGACACGGAGAGCTCCAAGCTGCAGGCGGTGCCTTCCTCAGGGCTCCTGCACCCCCGGGGACAGGGCCCTGGCTGCGGCCTCTTGGGCCCTCTGGCAGCATCAACCTGTTATTTCCTAGCCTGGAGCTGGCACGATCCGGATCTGTGGCTGACCTAAGCTCAGGATGCCCTGTGCTGACAGGGCTGATCCAGAGTGAGGACCACAGCCACGAGGCCGCACACAGGCCCCGGGTCCTGCCTGCCAACTGCTTCTTTGTGGCCAGTCCCACCAGGGGAAGGGAATCCCTGTCCCCTCCAGAGGGGGTGGGCGCCTCCTTCAGCACAGTCCTCAGGGAAAGTCTGCCTTGGTCCTTTGGCGTTGCCTGAGCTGTGTGGACGGGAGGAACTCCGTGGGTCCACTGACCACTTGAAGCTGAGAGCCACCTGTGTTGGGTGGGGGTGGGGCAGCAGCTGTGGCCCCTGCCTCTGGTTTCCATGTAGCTCCTGGCTTCCTCCGCTCTCACCCCCACAAGGGAGAAGAGTCACTGATCAACAATAAGGGAGGAAAAGAAGGGTATGCCCAGCTTAGCACCGTAGGGCTCCTGCAGGTGACCTGCTGGCCCCATGGTTGGGGTGCCCTGGTCTCCTCTGAGACAGTCAGCCCCTGCCCTGGCTAGGGAGACCTGAGCCTAGCCAGCGGGGACAGTGATGAAGAGTGTGATTCTTTGGGAATTACTGGGAAGCCACCATGGCCATGCCCTCCACCCCCTGTCCCCACCTTCAATCTTGCTTTTATCCTAACAAAGCTAAAATCTTGAGGTCTGCTATCCATTTCTCAGTTGGCTCAGAAAGGCAGAAGACAGGAATGTAACATATGGGCATCTCTCTCGTTGTCCCCCCTCTGCATGGGCAGCCAGGGATGGCCACACAGCCTGCATGCCCACCACAGGGGATGCCAGGGGCTCAACGGCCATTTGCTTAAGCATCCCGACAAGGGTTACTGTGAAGAGCTGCTCCTGGATGGCTTACCAGGAGTGCATGGGGTAGTCTCACACCAAGAGCACATGGGACAGTCTCGCACCAGGAGCGCATGGGGAAGTCTCACGCAGCTTTCTAAGGAAAGAATGGGCCGGAGAGCCCCCCTCCTGGGGCAACTGCCTTCATCCCTAAGTTGCTCATGGTGCCTGGGGAGCAGAGGCGTGGAGGGGGCAGCCACAAAGGGGCCAGGACATCTCGGCGGATGTGTGTGTGGGGGCCATGCCTCATCATTGTGCAAAGCATCACAGTGGCTGCTCCGTGAAGGACATAAACTGCCAATAAGCGCAACAACCAGAACCAGCGCAGGCGCCAGAGAAATGGGGAAGGGCACCAAGCTCGCTCTGGAAAGTTTTCAGCTGGCACGACATGTGGAAGGCAAATGGGAGGAGTCTAGGGACTGTCACTGCCTGCCACCCCTTCCTCCCTGCATCCTGAGCTGGAGGGCAGCCCGCTCGTCCCAGCACCCCAGACGGCCCAGACACGGATGCTGACCTGGGGCCTCTCCCTGGGCTTCACACATGGCTGCCCTGCTCCCAGCATCCTGCCCTGATGAGGAAAAACAGCCATTCCTGCGGGATCCCAAGGATGAGGCGTGCTCAGGCTACTCCTGGGTATCACTCTGGTACCCCTGGGTATCACTCCGGTACCCCTGGGTATCACTCTGTCTCTGCTCTTCTTTTCTCTCCACGTATTCCCAGCTCAACAGAGATGATGTCCACTGATGCCCAGCTCCCCCCACTCTCCACCCTCCAAAGCCAGTGACCTGGACAAAGCAAACAGTGACTGGTCAGGTGAGCTTTTAGCAGAAGCAGCTGGGGCCCTGTGCCCGGCGTCTCCAAGCTGTGCTTCTTGGGCAGCTCTGCTTCCTGGGGAGGTGATTCCTGCCCTTGCACCCCCCCGAGGTTTTGGGGCAGGCAGCTTGTGTCACTTCCACACATGTACTGCCACAGACTTCACCTGGTAGGTGTGGCCTTCTGTAGGGCACAGCTACACATGTCCCCAAGGGAGGTGGGGGGAAGCCCCAGCTCTGCCTTGGTAAGGGCGCTTTAAGCCCCTGGGAGCAGGTGTGCCCGCCTGTGCCTGATACTGCTGCATCTTCTACCCCATCCTGGGGCCCCCATCATCCCAACAGGCTCTGCCAGGCCTGTCAGCCTCCGGTTGAATGGAGTCTCACGCCCAAGTTCATAAGGCTGGTAAGTGGCAAAGTGGGGGCTCTAACCACTGTCCTGCATGGTTCCATCACAGCTCCTCCTTGACGTGGACTGTCGAGGTGGGACCTTGTGGGGTGCCAGCCAGGGCCAGCAGATGACGTGGCTGCAAGGCGGGGCTCTGGCTTCCTGCACATCATGCCGCTGGTCCTGCTTTGACCAGAGTTTGGGTCACCATGGAAACGTGCACCAATGACGCAGCTGAAGAGGCTTCTGACGATGACATGGGAAGGGCGGGTGGCGGAGAGCTGTGACTGTTTTCGGCGTCGAGTTTAATAGAGTGAAGTATAGTAACTGGCAAGTCCTGGAATGGCAGAGAATCGCAGCCTTCCAGAATAAGTCACGGGAAATCTCCAGGATAGAATATTTACCCTGATGGACGATTTTTATCAAATACAACAGTCCCATTAATAATTGCCGTGAGGGCATTATTAGATAATAAACAATTCACGTTTTTAACTGATAAAGAGGTAGGCATTTAATTCAATCTAGTTTTATAAACATTTAGGCACCAATTCCATTTTCCTACCTAATAGCAGATTTTGCAACAGAGCTTTGATTTTTCTTCTCTCCTCTCAGTGAGCTATGAAATTATAACAATGAGTAAAATAAACGTGCCTCCCTCGTCCTCTCCCTATGTATCAATGCAGAGGCCCGGACAGACGGCAAGGAATGACCATGACCCCGACAGCTATGACTGGTCCTCACCTTAGCATGCTGTGACAGGGAAGAGGTGACTTACCAAATAGGCACCGTTTTTACCGTTAGAAACAGGGGAAAGCTGCTTCTGTTTGTGCTAATTTTGGTGGCAGGTTTCAGACTATTAAAATAATGAAAGCTGCTGAAATTTATCAGGGCCCCAAGGCCATTTTCAAAGGATCCGCACCCTCTATGCCCTCTCCTTTAAAGCATGTGATGCATAAAATGTAATTTTTATCAATAACCAAGAAGCTCATAATATCACAGCTGCATTGAAATCTTCATGCTGTGAAATCTAATTCATCCAATACATGAATCCATCACTTATGCAGCCCCTTTCTCAAATGCTATAAAACTTCCAAACCCATAGATTTGTTTCCAACAAAAATAACATGAAGGGGCCTTTCAATCAATAATGGAATCCCTCTGATTCTGGTACCGGCTGAATATTTCTTCCAACTTCGCCTTTGTTCTTCTGGGTAGCAGCCCACAAGGGAAAGAGCTTGTTTTCACTCGCAGCCTCATCAATACCTAAATCCTGGTGAACAAGTGACACCGAGAAGCTGTAATCAATAGCTCCCTGTGCATTTTTTTCTTCTGGTCAAATGGTTCAGCTCCACTGACAACCCTGACACTTCGAACATGATGCTAAGTCTTTATCAGTAGCCATCTGGGTGACTGGCAGAACACAACTCGGGGGGGGGGTCATTAACGCTCATGGCAATCTGTGAATAAACTAGCTCCTCAGGAATGCATTTGTTTAGACAAAGGTGGGAGACTCTCTGTGTAATGTATCGATTGCCTTTGAACTGCATTTAGCAAATTCTGTCTGAGGATGAAGAGGAAGGGTGCTCTGTGGAGAGGGTGGGCCACGAGGAGTTTTCTACTCAATATACCGGGAAACTGACCATCCTCTCCCGCTGGGCTGCGCAGGCAGCCTTCCAGGAATGCTGACCAACCACCTTACACCACCTGATGAGTCCTGCCGGGAAAACTCTGGAGAAATGAAGCTCCTAGGATGGAGGAAAGCCCCACATAGCAAAAGCCATCCCTTACTCTGGTGGGGGAAGAGAAACGCATGCCGACAGCAAATGCAGTAATATGACCCAGCATGTGCTCCTGTTTATTGCAAGCCACCTAAGGAATTAATGCACAATGAGCTTTATGATGTTTTTTTAACACTCCAAGTCCATTTTTCACTCTCCTCCCTTAAATGCACAATCGCTCTATTCAGCCTGAATATAAGGGATGTTTTCACTGAGCGAGTCTCAGCGATGCACCGTATGGGCTGGATGTGCGCAGCCTTCTGGCTGGGACGCTGCTGTCAGCGCCAAAGGGAAACACTCCTGAGGACACTTGACAACAGCAATGGCTCACCGCTGGCCAGGGCCCTTCCTCCCTCAAGTCCCCGGGTCACCTTTTGACCTTCCCAGTCCCTCCTAATGAGGTTTCTCATGGGATTGGGAGCCTGTCACCCTGAACAATACTAAACTACGCAGGTGAAGGTTTCTTGCGGGAGTATCTCTGTCGTATCTGTGCCATACTTTGAGGCATCTGTGGGTACTGGAGCTGCGGGTACTGCTGCAGCCTCCTTCTCAGAGTGAAGGTCACCGCACACAGTGGCACCCACAGCAAGGCCACGGGAGGCCACCACCGCCTCAGGGAGGCTGCCCTCAGCACAGGAGGGATGTGTACGCCGGGAAGAGTGCGACATGGCGCCCCGTGGAGCTGTCCTGCCTGGTGCTGTGCTCACCTCCAGTCTCGGCTCTGCCCTGTGACGGGGTGTCGATGTGTGGACTCCTCGGACATTAGGGTTTGACACCCCATGTGATACTACGTTATACGCTTCAGTGACTGAGGCCATACTGGAACAGAGACACTTACAGAGATTAAGAGCAGGAGAAGAGAGTCATGCTGGTTTGCAGAATAATAAATGTCTCTGAATATTGCCACAAGCAGGATTGCTACGGCAGCTCCATTGCAGAGTGAGAAACTGCCGGCCTCCCGAAAGGCCGCTGGGGGAGGGTGCTACCACTCTGCACGCCAGTTAGGGGAGCTCGTTCTTCCAGCAAACGGGGAGCTGCCGCGCGAGGGAGCGAGCGGAGTCAAGGCCACTGATGGGGCCACTCCCACCTTCACGTGTGTGCACGGAGAGAGCCGAACCCACCTCAGCGGGGGAGAAGACGATGACTTACTCTCCTGGAGGGGCAGGAAGAGTAGACACGGCCTGAAGCAGGCACTGCAGTGATGCAGGAGAACCCCCAAACCCCATTCGCAGCCACAGCTCTCACGGGCCTCACACGGAGCCGCAACACCACGGCGTCTAAGCTGCCTTTCACCAGGCTGAACACCGCAAAATGGACTCGCAACCAGGGAGAAGACGGCAGCCTTCCAGAGGGGATGTAGGTTAAGCTTTATTGAGAAACGTCAAAAAACATCCTCAGAAACTTGATTCGGTAACATCTCCCATGCACCCTAAAAATAAGACCCCTACTGTGTGCTGCAGACATTTTATGACAATGTAGCTGAAGACACTGCAATTAACGTGTGACAGGTGCCAAAGGAAGGGCCTCCCACCGGCCACCGTCACCAACCCTGAGGACGGGAAGAGATGCAGGAGGTGGGATGGTGGCTGGCCCTGTGGCATCTCGCTCCTGGGATATTTGGGATATTTTAATATGGCAGAAAGCTTGCCCAGATCAGGGTGTACATGATGACAACGCGATCCACCGCACACCTAGCGGCGCTGCTTTTAAGGACTAACAATGCAGTTTTGTGCAAAAGTCTACGTAGCTATTATCTCCTGGAAACGGAGGCTCTGCCCTGGGAGGCCACCGTGGGTGGCAGGAGCAGCAGGCTGTGGTGTGAACATGCTGGCCTCTCCCCTGTGAGCAGGGATGGAAGCAGTTTTGAAAACCAACAGCAAAACCACAGCGATTTTTCAAAAAGTGGGGTCTCTTTGATTTAGTCATTTCCATCCCACGACGGAGTGACCATATTTGCGCTCCCTGATCAGCATGCTTCGTCATGTTAGAAACTCTCAGAGCTTTCAGGAGAAGGCATTGCTAGCGTCACCGCGCACCATCCCTGGGTGAATGTTCCAGGGGTGTTCTTGAGATTGCGTGGGTTCTCCCAGTGGGCCATGCAGACGGGGGACACCCTTCCTGCCCACCCTTCCCAACAGGCACGCGTGGCCTTGACCACACCCACATAGCAGGCTGTGTGCAACTTCCCCTCCTCAGGCTACGTGGCCTGTGACCCAGGGGCCAGGCCCAGGTACTGGGAAATGGGACAGCAAGAGCATCCCCGATGTCCCCGGGAACCACAGGCCATGCTGCCCACCATGCTGTGTCCCGGCTGGGCCTTGTCCTCTGGGGGAGCACGGCCTACGCTGCACAGCCTGGGAGCCTCAAGCTCAGTGAAACCTGACTGCAGATGCACAGGAAGGATGAGGACACAGAAGGGGTCTAGGGGCGGGGGGAATGCCATCCCTGGTGAGACGCGAGGTGCGTTCGGTCCACCATCCATGCTGCAAGGCCTCCCGCCCCATGCACTCACGTGCGGGGCTGTAGCTCTTGAGACTCAGGGAGCCCTGGGCCTCAGTGGGAGTGCAGCCCCAGAGAGATGGGTTGGATGTGCACCCTTTCTTGGCCATCCTCTTAGGATGGAACACCTTGCAGGTAGGCCTTTTGTCTGTTTTGTTTGTTGCTGCACTCCAGGCATCTACAAGAGTGTGGATCATAAAACAGGCACCCAATACTTCCACCTGCTGAGTAAGCGAGTGGGGTCCCCCTCTGCCCCCTTGCCACTCTGCCAGGGTCCCTCCTCTCCTGCTCACTGTGACAACCAGAAGCTCAAGCGGTGGAGATGTGCTCCTGGAGGGAGGGGGCTTCCAGGAGTGTGGTGCCTGGGTAGCCTCTGTGCCTCTTTTGGAGGCATCTGGCACAATGGTCCCCATCACAGATGCTGTCCCTCTGCCCACCCCAGGAGCACGGCCCACTGGGGGAAACATGTGGCATCAGATGACTCCCTGCCGCCTGCACTCGCCCACCACCTGCGCCACGCCCGCGCCACGAGAACTCACAGGGTTACTTCTCATCGCTCCTCCCACTGCTCTCGCGGCTTTGGGGTTGCCTGCCAGGGCTGCTAATTGCTGGTAAGAAACCACTTCTCCGAATTTCACAGCGTTCAGCAGCTCCCATAACACCTGCCTGGTGAACGACTCTGAAAGGAAGAATGCAGAATGTGATTTGGACAAACAGCTTCAGCAGCTCTGATATAAATAGCTGCTAGTCCCAAAGAGGAAACGCATCAACACAAACAGAGGTGTTTTACTCAATTAAAGCATGGCCTCCACGCATTGCTCTGCCACCATGTCACCAGGCGAGGAGACGTGGGTGTGACGCAGGCCACCACGCAGGCTGGCCCCTCGGAAGGCATCCCCCGGGGTGGGCACCGAAGATTTGCAATTTCCTTCCACCTTCCGTGTTCCGTGCAGGGTTGCAAGTGCCGCCCTTCTAGGGACTGGGGGTGTGTAAGTGAGCACGTGGCTCAATTAATACGCACAGAAGTCCCTGCCTGCCTGCCTACTTGGAAGTCTTTTGTACTGCTGGTTAATTTCCAAGTTCAGCTGGGACAAAGAAGGCAAAAGTGGCCACAGGCCAGGCTGCGATATGATGCTGGCTGTCCACATCCAGCCATGCACAGGATTGCCCCCAGCTGCCATGCAGAGAGCCAAGTGCCATGCTACGCAGGGGCTGGCGGTGACCTTGGCTTCAGGCACCTTTAATGGATAGGGATGCAAAAATAAAATAACCCGATGCCCATTTTAATTGATGAACCACATCCAGCTGCATTTGTGCTGCACCCTGCTGCAGGAATGAGGAGCAACTACGGGAGAACATTCTGTCTGCCTCCAGGTTTCAGAACTGTTACCTGGGAGTGGGGTCGGCAGGACAGAAACCTGGGTATGCGAAGAAGGGCTGCCTGAATCAGTACCTATTGTCTTTCCAAGGGGGACATGCAGCTCAGGAGCACTGGACGGAGCCATGTCCTCTGTCGCAGGGGCTCGAGCCCTCCGGGAGTTTCTGAACAGCAGCAACAAAGGGAAGGCTTCCGCGGGCAGGGACGATGCTCTGAGTGTGTCCACAAGAACACTAATTACACTTGGTGCCAAGCTGGCAAAGTGCGATTTGGTTCTTAAAGGAAACACACCCTTACATGTGTGTTAAATAATAAAAATCACTTCTTAACTGAAGGGAACGATAATCACTTCACTGGGAAAAAAAATCTGTTTAGTCTTTATTATAACATTAAGCAAATTAAACATCAGCATAATCCAGGTGATACTAGAAAAGGGTCATCAAAGAAATTAACTTTGTTGTTCATTAATTTACATGGATTAGTAGAGGGCAGAAAGATAGCAAATGTGCTCTAGTTTTTTATGATATAATTTCAAACTGTACACCATTTGTGGCAGGAGGGTGACTTTGGGGTTAATCAGACTGATTTGTCCTTTTAATTGCTTTCTATTCAAAGAAAATTCATTAGATAATGTTCTCTTCAAAATTCATGAATCAATTTAACTGAAGAAACCACATTAACAGCTTTGGGTTCATTAGCACATGCAGTTGTATTACTGGCTGATGGCTGTGGCGGCGGTGGGGGGAGGGTTTTCCTTGGGCAAACGCACTCTGTTTATTGTCATTTCTTTAGAAAGCGTTTTGAAATCAAACTGTTAATCATTATTATGGTTGCTGTTGTTGCTATGCCTAACTTTGAAAAAAGAAAAGAAAAGTGAGGTGGCCTGGTGTTGACTTGAAGGAAAAGAGATTTCAGGGACAGCTGTCTTGGAAAAGAAACAATAAAAGCAGCCCTTTGATACCACAAGAAGCAGAGGCCGATTTCCTGCCTTCTCGGGAGAACACAGGGTTGGTGGCTTTGGTTTCCGTGCTTTGACCCAGGGGAGAGGATGCTGCCTGGGTTTTCTGGGAGAACGGCCTGGAACTTTGCTAAACTTGCAGGAATGAAACGAGGGAGGTGTGTGCGAACCTCGCCGGAGCGCAGAGCAGTTCCGACAAACAATGGCACCGTTCCAAGGGCTCATCTGAGCGCTAGCCTCCAGTGCTGCTCTGACAAACTGCTGCCAAATTACGGAGCACCTTTCTTTCCAAGTGTAAAAGTATCGCATAATAAAACAATTACATGTCCATAGATGAGCACAGAGTTTATCAAACGTGTTCAGCTTCCTTGTCAGTTTCTCATGGGAAACCATTTCTTAACTGGTCCGTACCAGGCAATGTGGGGAAGTACAGCTCAAACGATGCAATATGTAGCAATCAGGCACATGATTTTACAAACACATCTGAAAACTCAGTTTACCCTGCAGCGAACAAATGCAGTAATTAGTTGAAGCAGCTCTCAGAGACCACAGTGCCTCTAACCCTAGCCCGTGCGAAATCGAATGGCTGAACGATACCTGTTCCTGAAGAGGGCAACCCTTTCTGTGAAGCATCATTCTGTAATCTACTAAAATCCACTCATAAACATTAACGCACGTGGAAAATAGAAGTTCTTGAGGTTGAGGTGACCACATCAGTCCTCAGTAGCTGCCATAGTCACTTCAAGTGGCCCAAAAGGGCAGCCATTAAAACAGCAGCTTTCTCTCTCTCACCATGGGCCTCCCCAGAGAGCAGGCCGGACACCTTGGGGCTCTGTGATGCAGCACATTCTGGATGTTCCTCTCTCTCACCTCTCCACTTCCCTTATTTCCTTCCCAAACTCACCTTTCTCCTGCCTGTCCTGTGGTCCTGGGTACCTTGGGCTGGGCTTTCGTGGCTGGGGTCAAGGGACAGGACCAGTGTCTTAGAGTCCCTGCATCTCAAGGACATGGCTATTTTCATTTCCAACTGGGCGGCTGTTTAAATGCACGTACCATAACTGCCTCACCCAGAGAAGACAGTTTTCTAAACCCTCTGCCTGCACTGTGCATCCTCTGCCAAGGGGCTGGATGCCCTTTTCTGATGCTGGTCACGGACACTGGGTTTTTATGCAAGGCGTTTTCATGCCACCCCACAGGAGTGGAGCTCACAGCTCTGAGCAAGGCAGACTCGTGAACTTGGACCAACTCAGCCAAACCCAGCTCTAATAAGGAAGACGGCACACACCAGAGCATGGCAGGAGGACACAGATGGGACCAGCCTGGCTCTGCCACTGCGGAGCTCAGACTAATCACTTCCTTATCCTGGGTGTCCATCTCTCCTCTGTGATAAATCTCCTAAGAGCCACCTCGACAAACACATTTGTGCCTCAACTGCACACGGCCAGGCTTAGAGCACAGGCAACAGCAGGGCTGGCCAGGTAGCTGGCCCTCGCTGAGGTCACAGCTCAGACAAGCACTGACGGGCTCTTCCCTGGGAGGCAGACCACTGTGCTTCCAGGTTCTCAGGGAGGAGTCTTCTTTCCCTCAACCACCAGGCTCCCTGGGTGGTGACCTGTCAAGGTCCGTGTGGCTTCCTGGGGGAAGGGGTGGCCTTCGGCAGCCAGGTTTTGGCACTTTTCCTTGGCCAGGCTGAAGCTAGCAGAGGCACACTCAGGCCCACGTGCACAGGTGCTACCTGCCGGGAGTGCCTGGGAGAATCTCAGTAGCTGTGCTGGGGCCATGGCCAACAGAGAGCAACAGAGAACAAGAAAAAGCAGGAAAGAGCAGGGCCCCAGCTCCTGCACGATGTCCCTGCACAGCAGCCACGGGCCTGGAAGGGGGGATCCCCCAGGAGCTGGTGTCCCTGGCACAAGTCACAGCTATTTGACCTAATGCTGCCTTGTTATCAAAAGCAGCCAGAATAAACTAACCTGAGACACTAAGATGGAGGGAAAGAGTGATTCTGGTTCCAGGTAAAATGAAGCAAGCACTCTAGACTTGTTTCTTCTATGGAATGTCTTTATAAAATCTGGGCAGAGGCACAGGGCAGCTGTGTGAGGGCTGGGAAGAGGCAGTAGCAGTGGGCAGCTTTGGAAAGAGATAAGAATTTCAAGTACCACAGAAAAGATGAATGGGCTGGCCGGATGATCCAATCCTCTGTTGTCCTCAGCCTGAACTTACTACAGCTTGAGCCCTGGAGGCAGAGCCTGGCAGAGACACGGTGCACCCTTGGGGCTCTAATCCACTCTGAGGAAGGAAGAGCATCTCCTACTGCTATAGTTTAAATGTGTTCCTGTGTTGGAAACAACTGCCAATGTCACAGTGTTAAGAGGGGGATGAGGTCATGAGGGCCCCTCCCTCAGGAATAATGGGTGAATGCGGTTACTGCTAGACCTGGTTATGGAGGGACTCGGGCCCCTTTCTTCCTGTCTTGCACGCTTGCTCACCATGGGATGCCTTCCATTGTGGGATGGCTCTCGGCAGATGCTGGTGCCAGGCCCTTGGACTTCTCGGCCTCCAGGACGATGAGCCCAATACATTCCTATTCTTTATCAGTTACCCAGACTGTCGTATTGTTAGAGCAGCAGAAAATGGAATGAGACAACTCTGTTCAGAGCGAGTGAGGAATCGTCTCTTTTGGTGTTATCTCTGAGCCCTTGAACCTCAGCTCCTCCCTAGCAATCTTGTGGTGTGGGTGACAACGGGGGCCACAGGAGCCCAAATCAGTGAGGAGGAGATGGCCCCTTTCTGATGGGAAGAGGTGTGCTCCCCCTAAGAGGTGGGTAAAACCTCTTTGCTTTTGCTGCTTGGGCCCAGATTGAGGCTTAGTAATAGGAAGAGTTGAGCGGAGTGGGGTAAAGCCCCAGCCTTCTGTCCAGGGGACTGACGAGGGGGGAAGAGTTTAGCGGAGTGGGGTAAAGCCCCAGCCTTCTGTCCAGGGGACTGATGAGGGAAACCTGAGAAATAAAAAGTGCCAAGATGATTGTGGAGGAAGGAGTTTGTGGAAGCAAACCCAAACGCTGCTTATAAATTTCTGGATTCACCTGTTCAGGTGAGCTACTTCCCTGCCTGTGCACATGTGGATCTGACCCTAAACCACAGACTTTGAGAACTGATGTAAGAATTAGGCACTGCCAGTTCCCAAACTGGCTGGTGAGTGGTGCACAAAAGGACTGATTTTAAGAGAACTGCAAAGGCTTTGAAACAACAAATATTGAAGGCTGGCCAGAACTTACAAACTAACTAAATCCAACCAGGTTGACTGCCTCCTACAACAAAAATATCAACATTATATGTAGGATTTATATGAAACCAAGAGTCTCATAATATTCAAAATGACCAGAATATGATCCAAAATTATCAAGCATGCAAATAATCAGAAAAATAAACTCACTAGGGAAAAGGCAATCGACAAATGGCAAGGCTGAGAGGACCCGAAAGTTGAAATCATCTAACAAAAAGTTTAAAAGATCTGTTATAAAAATGTTGCAAGGGAAGACACTCTTGAAACAAAGGAAAAAAACACAAATAGAAGCTATCAAGAATAATAAAGTAGAAAAGTTGTATTGAAAAATAGAATAACCCAAATTAAAAACTGTACGACATAAAATCAATAGAATGGAGATGCCAGAGAAAAGAGTCAATAAAACTGAAGTCAAATTAACAAAAAGTCATCCAATCTGAACAACAGAAAAGTATTCAAAATAGACGAAAAAAGAACATGCGAGACAAAGTCAAAAAATGCATTTCTGTCACTGGAGTTACAGAAAAAGAGAAAAAAAGAGTGTGGTACAGGAGAAAATTCAAAGAAATAATAGCTTAAAATTCTGTCAAATCTGCCAAAGTTACACAACTGTAGATTTAAGAAGCCCAGAAAACTGCCAAGAGGACATGCCCAAAGAAATGCACTCCCAGATAAATCATGATCCAACTGCTGAAAGCATCAGAGAAATCTTCAAAGCCACTAGAGACAAACAATGCATTATGTACAAGGAAACAGAAATCTGAATGAATGTGAAATTCTCATCAGAAACTACAGACGTCAGAGGAAGTAACACAGCACTTTTGAAGAGCTAAAATAAAGAAAGAAACCTGTCAAGTCAGAATTCTACATCTCATTTTAAGACTCCTTCAGGAATGCAGTTAAAATAGACATTTTCTGATAAAAAGGAAAAACTAAGATAATTCATTGCCAGTATCTTTAGAATAGCTAAAGGATATTCTTTAGAAAAAAGAGAAATAATGTTTATAGTTATCCATATACTTACATTAGAGAAGCTTAGAATATCAAGAACGCAGCCAGAATAAGAAAAATGTAAAATTATATGGATAACTATCACAGGCTATTTTTCTCTTAAGTTTTTCAAGATATGTTTATTAGCAAAAAGCAAAAGTTACGACATTGTGAGATGAGATTTTCAATATATGTAAATGTAATGCATGATACTATAACATAATGGGAGATTTAAAAGGATCTATATAAGTCGTAAGATTTCTACATTCCACTTAAAAAGGTAAAATAGTGATTCTAACTACACTGTGAAACAAAGTATTATAATCCCTAGACCACTAGAAAAACTATATGAAGAGATATACTAAAAAATGCAACAAATAAAATAAAATAGTAAAACAAGTTAAAATAGCCCTAAAGGAGGAAGAAATAAAAAGGAAAAAAAGCGGGGACAAACAATAAAATGTTAGACCTAAATTCAAACATTAATAATTACATTAAATGTAAATGATCTAACCACACCAAGGAAAAGATAGAGACTATCACAATAGATTTTTAAAAATGTGCACAAGAAAATGCTGTTATAAGGAATTCACTTCAGATAATATCTGTAGGTAGGCTAAAAGTAAAAGGATAAAGATAAACCATGCAAACACAAATGTAAAAAAAGTTAATACAAGACAAAGTAGACTTAAGAACAAAGAAAATTCTTGGAATAACAAGGAATATTACATAATGAGAGGGTCAATTCACAAAAACAATACATCAATTCTAAATGCACCTGTGTCTAACAACAGATTTCAAAACTCACAACAAAAATGAAGGAAAATTAGACAAATCCACAATTATACATGGAGACCTAAACACTTCTGTCTCAATAACCAATAGAACTAGGTAACAGAAAATCAGCAAAGATACACAAGTAAAAAGCACTATCAACTGACTTGACTTAATGGATATTTATAGAACACTCCACCCAATAATAGCACAATGTATATTCTTTTCAAGTGTACCTAAAACACTGACAAAGATATACCATATTCTGGGCCATAAACCTTAACACATGCAAAATAACTGCAATCATACAAGTTACGCCCTCTGATCATATGCAATTAGACTAGAAACCAACAAAAAAATAACAGAAAATTCTCCAAACATTTGAACAGTAAACGTATCACTTCTAAATAATCCCCAGATCAAAGAGAAAGTCTGAAGGAAAATTAAAAAAAATACACTGAACGGAATGAACTGATAATAAAGTATATTAAAATTTATGGGACAAAGCTAAAACAATAGAGGAAAATTTATAGTATTGAGTGTCTATATTAGAAAAGAAAAGTCTCAATAATCTAAACTTCCAACTTAAGAAACCAGAAAAAGAAGAAAAAAATAAACCCAAAACAACCAGAAAGAAAATAATAAAGGCAAAGGCAAAAATCGCCAAATTTAAAACAGACAAATGATAGAGTAAAATCCATGAAATTAAAAATGAGTTCCATGAAATGATCAATAAAATTTATAAATCTCTAAAAGACTGATAGAAAAGAAGAAACAATCAATATCAGGAATGAAAGAGATATTGCCACAGATCCCACAGATATTAAAGAGATAATAAGGTATTCCTACAAATATCTGTGTACTAAAATCCAACAACTGTGAATAGATCAATTTATCAAAAACTACAAACTACCAAAATTCATCCAAGATGAAAACAGATAACTGAATACTCCTATAACTATTGAAGAAGTTGAATTCATAGGTTACAATGTTCTGAAAAAGAAATCTCTAGGGTCAAGATGATTTTACCAGTGAATTCTATAAAATGTTTAAAAAATATGATCAAATTGACATAATTTTTTCCAGAGAAAGAAACATTTCCTAAAGTGTTTTATGAGACCACCATTACTCCAACATCAAAACCAGAAAAAGGCAGAAACCAGAAGAGTACACTTCAGTATGTCTTATGAACACAGGGCGAAAATCCTCAACAAAATATTGGCAAATCAAATCCAGCAATACGTAAAAGAACAGACACCAAAATTAAGTGGAGTTTGCCCTAGGAAAGCAAGGTTGATTCAGTATTTGCAAATAAGTCTACATTATGAAACTACAGTAATCAAGACAGGATGGCATTGGTAAAAGAACAGACACATAGGTCAATGAAACAGACACACACAGAAAGACAGTCATTCCTTGGTATCCATTGGGCACTGGTTCCAGGACCCTTCTAGAATTCCAAAATCCATGGATGCACAAGTCCCTGATATAAAATGGCATAGTATTTGCATACAACCCAGGCACATCCTCCAGTATAGTTGAAATCATCTCTAGGTTACTTATGATAATGAGAACAACGTAAATGCTATGTAAATAGCTGTTATACCATATTGTTGAGAGAATAAGGACAAGGAGAAAAAGTCTGTAAATTTTTAGTAAAGATGCAACCATTCTTTCTTTGTTGTTGAATATATTTTATCTGCAGTTGGTTGAATACATGGATGTGGAACCCATAAATACAAGAGCTAAATGTACACTTTGACAAAGATCTTTGACCAAAAAAGCAAAGGCAATTCAATGGAGAAAGGATAGTTTTTCAACAAATGGCCCTGGAACAATTAGACACCACACGATAAACAAGCGAATCTGGATACAGACTTTGTACCTTTCTCAAAAATGAACTCAAAATGGATCACAGATCTAAATCTAAAGGTAAAATCATAAATTTTCAGAAGATAACACAGGAGAAAATCTAAGCAACCTTAGGTTTGAGGAGAGTTTTTAGATACAATATAATTCATGAAAGAAAAAAATGAATAAGCTGGACTTCATCAAAAACTTCTTTACTGCAAATGATGCCAAGACTCTGAAAATGAGAGATATGGACTGGGAGAAAATATACGCAAGATACACGCCTGAAAAAGGGCTTGCATCCAAAATATATTATAAGAAGACTCAAAATTCAACAATAAAAAGTTAAATAACCAATTAAAAAAAGGGGCAAGCCTTAACAGACACTTCACCAAAGAATATATGCAGGTGAGAAATAAGCACAAGGAAAGATATTTAATACAATTTTTCTTTAGGAACTGCAAACTGAAACAAAGAGTATGATTACAATGGCTTTTAGAATGGCTAAAATCCAAACCCGGACAGTACCAAAAACTGCTGGCAAGAATGTGGAGCAAAAAGGATGTTTCATCATTGCTGCTGGGAATGCAAAATGGTACAGCCACTTTGGAAGACTGTTTTGCAATTTCTTTCAAAGCTGGAGTCTTACCATGTGATCCGGCAATTGCACACCTGGGTATTTATTCAACTGATTGGAAAACCCACATCCTCACAAAAACCTTCCTGTGAATGTTTATAGCAGCTTTATTCACACTGCCAAAAGTTGTAAGCAACCAAAATGCCATTCAATAGGTGAATGGGTAAACAACGATGGTACATCCATACAATGGAATATTATTCAGTGAAAAAAATGAGCTATGAAGCCACAAGAAGACACAGAGAAAGCTAAGTGTATATTGCTAAGTGAAGGAAGCCAGCCTGAAAAGGCTACGTACTGTATGATTCCAACTAGATGGCCTTGTGGAAGAAGCAAAACCATATAGACAGAAAAAAGATAAGTGGTTGGTTGCCAGAGGCACTTGCAGAAGGAGCTGGGGGCTGAATAGGTGGAGCACATGGACATTTTTAGGGTGTAAAATTATTCTGTATGTTACTGTAATGGTGAAAACATGGCATCATATATCTATCAAAGGCCATAGAACCTTATAGCACAAAGAGTGAATCTAAGCAATGAATACAAATTAATAATGACGAAACATTTAGGAGATCAAATGATCCTGGGAAGAAACACAGGCTGTGACAAGAGAATCTAACTGTATTATAAACTTGTAAAAAATCCTCACTGAATTGGGGAGGAGAGCTGACGTTTCCAAAAGTAAATTGAAAATGGGTACAGTCTGTAAGACGAAGGGCAAAAGGAACCGCACATAAATACTGAACTCTAGTTGATAAAGTTGTTTCCCGTGAGCACAGATGTTAAACGCTCTGACAGTATTCTTCTACATGTATCCTGGAATGACAGATACATATACCTATTGAATAAGTAAATGGATGGCAGAAAGTCCAAGCCAGGCTGACTTCCTTCACCTAGCAACACACATTTAGCTTTCTCTGTGTCTTCTTGTGGCTTCATAGTCCATTTTTCCCACTCACTGAGTGGGAGTTTATGGATAAGGAGAGGAGGCTAGAAGAATCCATGTGATAATGGATTAGAGTTGTAGATATCAGGAGGAACTAATGTTTAGCTTAATATGGACACAGATGATTACATACAGAAATGTTTACAATATATATCTCTCCATGGGTTAGTACACACAATGTTAATTCTGTGGTCTGCCAACTAAGAAGACTTAGAAACACCACCACCCCCATAGCAAGGAGCAAATCTAGTGCCCAGTCCATAGTTTCTCATACATTTCATAATAAAACACATGAGGCTCCTTCCGGAAGTGGCCTTTTCCTCCCTAGGAAGGAGACAGGAAATACGCAAGATGAGCCTGGAGAATCTTGCAGTATCAGGAAGTAAGGACATCTTCCAAAACAAAATAAAGCAGAAGAACAAAGACAAACATGCCAGACAAACCACAATGAGGAGAGTATGACAAAGGGACACAGGAGCAAACTCCATGATCTCCCAAATGGCCAAAGCTAATCTGAGCAACAAAATAAAGTAGTCTTGGATGACAACCCAAATACCAACATCCCTGAGTCCATACTAACATAAGTAAATGACTGAATAGAGAAACAGCGAGGGAGAAGGAAGTCTCTCATGCAGAAGCATTCCCAGTAACATGTAGATATTCCCTCTTCAAGGAGCATAAAGCCCCATTCCTAAGTGTGTTAAGCACAGTGACTTCTTTGGGACGAGTGCAGTAAGCAGGGGAGAGGGAGGAAGAGTAACTTTACCAGGGAGTCACCTGACGAACGCCACTACCCAGCCAAGGAATCAAGGTCGACATCAACAATGAGAAATGACACTGACAGCATGAGTCTTTGATATGATCTGATGAAAATGACAGTTTTCCTATGTGATTTTTCTCCTCACACACTGTCACCCCAGTCAAATCATAAGAAAAACATAAAAATTCCAAAAGAGGAACATTTTAGAAAATAGTTAATCAGTACTCCTTATCATTGTCTAGGCCCTCTAAAACTAAGAACCTGTCATGGCCAAAAGGAGCCCAAGGAGACAGGATGCCTCGATGTGATGCAGGGTCCTAGGCAGGATGCTGGAACGGAAGAAGGGCACCAGGTAAAAGCTAAGCCCACCTAAAGGAACATGTGGACATCAGTTAATATTAAGATGCCAACACTGGTTCATTAATCATAACATATGTACCACACTAATGTAAGATGTCACTTATAAATGGCATCATAATAAGAACCAGTGGTATAATCTGGGAAATAGGTGTGGAGTATCAGAGAACTCTGTACTAACTTTCCAATTTTTCTGTAAAAGTATTCTAAAAATAATGCCTATTTAAAATGAACATTATCTACCATATTAATATCCTAGAAAAACACATAATCAATATCAAGGCAGAAAAAATATTTAATACAATTCAACATCCATTCATGATAAAAGCTCTCAGCAACCTAAGAACAGAAGGTAACATCCTCAATCTGACAATCGTATCTGCAAAAAACCTACAGCTAACATCATATACTTAACTGCGCAAAAAGGCCAGATGAGGAAATAGAAGACAAAAATTTTAGAAAAGAAGAAATAAACTCTCCCTATTTGCAGACAACATAATTGTCTATGGGAGAATACCCAGGAAATAATATAAAAGTCTTAGAACTAATAGGTGAGTTTAGCAAAGTCACTAGATACAAGGTCGTTACATAAAAATCAATCGCCTTTCTATACACCACTGATAATGGCTCCAGTCAAAATAAGACACTTAGAGGTAAATTTAACAATTTGTATATAGGCTCTGTTTGTTGAAAATTTTAAAAATGCTGAAAAAGTAATCAAAGGATGTCTGAATAAATGAGGAGACATATCATGCTCATGGAATCTCAATAGCATAAAATTCTAATTCTTAACAAACTGACCTAAAGATTTATTATTCCAATCAAAAACCCTAAGAGAATTTATTGCACATAAACATGTTGATTCTAAAATTTAGATGAAAGGGCAAAGGATTGAGACTAGACAGCATATTTTACAAGAGACAAAAGAGGTTAGAGAAATTACACTACAGGTTTCAAGACTTACTATACGTAATGATAATTGTAAAGGGATAAACACCCACATTGTTGGACTATTGATAGAGTTACTGGATGGAGTTAACAAAATAGAAGACAGATTTCCAAAACAGACCTGAAGTACCACCGAATGTTTATTGACAAAGGTGCAAAGGGATTTCAATGAAGAAAGCATATTATTTTCAAAAAGTGGTACTGGAAATTTGGATATCCATATGCAAACAGTGAAATGATGTAAACCTCATGCCTTACTTAAAAAAATTAACTCAAAATCGATCATAGATTTAAATGTAAAACATTAAAAAAAAGAAGAAGAAAATATATGACAAAATCTTCATGACCTGTGGTTAGGCAAACAGTTGTTAGATATGCCCTCCAAATTATGATAAAAAACGAGAGAGATAAATAGAACTGCATTCAAAAGGGAAAAAAATTGGTTTGTGAAAAAATTTGGCATATGAAAGTCAGTGTTAAGAGAATAAAAGACTAGCTACTGACTGGGAGAAAATATTGGGAAATAACAAATCCAACAGGAGTCCTATCTAATCCAGAATAAATAAAGAATTTTCCAAACTCAACAGTTCCAAATCGAAACTCAACAAATCACCTACTGTTTTAAAAAGAGGCAAAAGACTTGAATTGACACTTCCCCAAAGAGGACATAAGGATGGGTCAATAAACACATGAAAAGATGTTCCACATAACTGGCCATCAGGGAAATGCAAATTGAAACAATAATGAGATACCGTTACGTATCTATTAGAACGGCCAAAATAAAAAAACAGATAAATGGAGATATAGCCACACAGTAGCGTACACTCAGCAAGAAACAGGAATGAACTGTGATACATGCAACAACTTGGATGAATCTCAAAGGCATTAACCTGGGGGAAAAAAAGCCAGGCTCAAAAGGTTAAATACTGTCTGATTCCATTTATATGACATTCTCAAAAACACAAAGCTGAGGTGATGGAGAAGACATTGCAGGTGTCGAGAGCCGGAACAGGGGGTGGGGACAGGCTGTGGCTGCCAAGGGGCAGCATGGGGCTGTCCCGGGTGGTGGAACTCCCTTGCACCCTGATTTTGGTGGTGGTTATAGAAACACACATGTGCATTAACGTTATGGGACTGTATACCCCACAAAAAGACAATCTCACTACATGTTAATTTAAAAAATAAATTCACAAAAAGATGAGGGAAAACATCTCCAAGTTACCTTTTCTTTAATCAAAGGGAGTTTTCTCCCCCAAAGTTCAAGACACAAGGGACCAGTACTTCCTATTTAAAAGGGAATCTAGGTCACATTTTCTGCAAAATCTTTCCCCTCTGTGAGGCCCCACCACCTGCCAGGCTCTCACAGAAGGCTGTCACCACGGAGGGCTCCTCCACCAGACTCATGAAGGACCAGGCATCTGCCTCTCAGGGCTCTATCCCAACATTCAGCCCTGTGGGTGACCAGAGTAGACATCCAGAAAGCGTCTGCTGGGTGAGGCAAGGTGGGTGGTGTCAGCATGGAGCTGGGGACAATCCTTTCCCGGGAGGCCGGAAGACAGTGAAGGGTAGCGTCTTCTGTCAACACAACCAGGGCCTACAGATCCCCCACCTGGCATCTCCTTCAACCTGGCCAAGAAGAGCCTGATAAACCTTGCGTGCGTGGCTGGAGATGTGGTGGCCAGGAGCTCCTGTGGCCTGTGGTCCCCGTGGAGGCATGTAGCCCCAACGGTGCACACTGAGAGTGAGGAGGAGGAGGTGCCTGCCGCCCCATCGGCTGGCTCTCCGTGGCACGCAGGAAGACCACGGGGCCTGTGTGGGCCAGGTCTCTGCAGACAGCCTTTGTCAGGCCTGTGAGGGCTCAGGCTCAGGTCAGGAACAGAAGGGGCAAGGTGCCACCAACTGCTTTAGTATGGTTCCCGGAGGAGGTGCGCCCCGCCTCACAAAGGTTGGTCAGCCACAGGTGGGTGACCTGCAGAGGAGCAGCCCCTGACACCTGGCTTGTGGCTTGTTCACTCCGAAGGCAGGGACACGATGCTGCACACTTTGCAGGGGGCTGGGCTGCCAGGTTAGTTGGAACGTGCTCTGCATACCACGGAGCTCATTGCCAGCTTGCACACAGCTGCCCAGGCACAGAGGCGGCCTGGTACACACCCACGCCAGCCCCTTCCAATGCCTTGATTAGACGGCTCGGCGGTGGGGTTCTCTGTGCTTGCCAGGAGCCAGACTGAGTCCCAGCGTTCACTGTGCCCTAACCAAGGCTTCCCTGGGCCTGGGCAACCTGGCCTCTAGGAGGACAGGACACCATCCCTGCCTGGTTTTTGGAATGTCTTTGGGGCAAGCTTTCAAACAGGTGCTTGAGGCTGAACAAGTGCAGGCTTTCCTCCCCACCCAGCCAGATGCGGTTTCATTCATCATGGAAGCAGAGGCTGTCCTCATCTGTCCTCCCCAGGTCATCCCAGGCTGACCAGGCCTGGCCAGCGTAAGCGCTGAGGGGGCCTCCACAAATAAAAACAAATACGCTGAGGACGGCCCTCCAGAGCTCCGCTGTCAAGCCCACGTGCCCCGGCTGCTTCCACCGTCAGGGTGACCATCTGCAGCCAGTTTGGGCACAATCTCCTCTTTCCATATGCCTCACATGCTATTATGCACACACATATGACACAGCGGCTGTGGAATACAATGTGGTTTAAGTGAAAAGAACGGCATTTGGTTCAGCATGTCAGCCATGACCTCCACAACCCCACAGTGCACAAGGAAGGCGCTAACATGGAAGATGGTCACTCCAAAGGTCCAGGAATGCGCCCGACCAAGTCCAAACACAGGAATTACATGCACACGCTTGCACTTGAGGACGCCAGACTTGGGTATGGAGGGAGTGAGTGTGTGGACAATGGACAGGGACAGACTGAGGTGGTGAAATGCAGACCGCTCTGCCGGAACCGTGGGCCGGGTAAGGCCACCAGGCCACCAACCAATGCAATGATGCAACCCTGTCCACTGACATCTGCTGCACCCAACTGGGTCAGCCAACGGAGGGCCACAGAGGACGTCTCTGACTCATGAAATCTGATGTGTGACAGCATCTGTGGATGGACAAAGCCCCACGTCAACACTGGTTTCCGACATGCTATGGGATATGCTACAGAAAACGGTGGCGTTTGCCGGCAAGCACCAGTGTGACCCCCCGAGTGAGGTGCCAGAGTGCAAGTGACAGGTGGGCCTGGGTCTTGGATGAGTAGCAGTTTGCTGGGTAGAGATAGATCAGGAATGACCCACCCACTCCACCCAAAAGCCCACCATATACCACACACAGAGTGGCCAAGGGGAAATTAGGGAAGACAGTGATTTGGTGGTAGGATTTCAGAGGCAGGAAGAGGAGGCTCTTGAATGAATCCAGGCACAGCTCTGTTTTCTACTGTTTACCACCTCTGCGAAGGCTAAACATCAAGTGGCCACCTCCCGGCCCCGAGCACCCAGCTCTGAGCAAGGGCCGCTGCGGTCGTGGGGCACTGCTGAGCGCCCTGGGTCATGCACCAAGGCAGGACTCCATCCCAGCGCTCCTTCCAGCCCTGCGGAGGGCACAAAGTCAGTTTCCAGCAGAGGGTGGTTACTGGAGACCTATGCTACGGCTGAATTCATGACCTCAGGCCCAATAATTTTAAAGAAAAAAGAGGGCTTCCGGCTTCTCCCACACAAGGACCTGCCTCATCCAGTAGGCACGTGACCTCCCCAGATGTGACTTGAGAGCAAGTCCTGACACGGAGGTGCAGCTCAGCGCTCCAGCGGACTGAGGGAGGGTGGAGGTACAGCTCAGCGCTCCAGCGGATGGCGGGAGGGTGCCACGCTGGGGCAGGTGCCTGGCCATCAGTCCCTTAAGCCCTGCTCTAGCATTCTGGGAGCCAATTTCTACTTCCCCAATCATTACCCCTCCGCAAAGTCTCCCCCGGAGCCTCTCACTGAGTCCCGATATCCACTTTGCAAAGCTGGCGTTGTGACTCCCATTTGGAAAGGAGGACAAGGCTCAGAGCCACAGCCTGACCTACGGGCTACAGAACTGGCGGGGGCTCCGAGCCACGCTGCTGCTCTCCCAGGCCCGGACGGTGGTCCCAGGCACCCAAATGCCGACAGAGGCTTCGGGTACCTCTGTATGGAGCCAGCCCAGCTTCCGCGGCTCTGCTCTGGATGCGTCTCAACTGACTCAGGGCCCAGTCACTGGCCACCCCTGGGAAATGGGATGCATGAGAAAGCTGAGTGGCAGACAGCAGCCTCGATGGTGTGAGTGCAGTGCTGACCCCACTCAAAATATCAGTCCCTCCACTGAACACAACGGTAATGGTAAGCTGGGAAGAAAACCGGCCTCCCTCTCCCCCAAAATGGAGACACTGACGCCTGCACCTTGGAGACTCTGGTAGAAACATCAAGGCTGACAACAGCACTCACCATCTCCACCGTGGGTCAGCTTCTTGGTGCAAGGGCCGCATGCAGTCCCGGTGAGCCTCCCAACCTCCTTTCCCATGCAGGGGGCCCTTGGGGACAGGCTGCATGCCTCACAGCACACGCATGGCCACTCGACTGCAGGTTCAGTTTGAAGGCAAGGCCAATAGCATCCTCCCAGGTGTTGTGTTCAATGTCACCTTCTGGGGAGAGCTAACCGTTTTCAAAAATACAGGACTTCTTCAGATGCTACCTACTGGGCCAACTGATACGGCTTCAACTTCAAGTAGAGACGGCCTGTGATGCTGTGGACCCAACTCATCTGGGTCCAAAACTATTTCTGGTGTGACCAGGGCTGGGGAGGCTGTTTTGGACCATTTTTTCAAAGTCAGATCCATTATTGGCGAAGAAAGTTTGCCAATACAGAGCATTCCAGAGTGCCCGCCATGGTCCTTGGTACCCAGTGTCCAGCCAATAAGCTCCTGGGAAGCTGTACATGGCACAGGGGCCAAAGGCATTGAACAGACGCTCCTCGGATATCTGAGATGTCAGATGCAAGTTTGAGCAATGTTAGGGAAACAGGCAGGGGCACTCTTTTGAAGATGGTAATGTTGGTCTGGAAGTTTTGGTAGCTGGGCTTAAAAAGCAATTATTACAGTGACTGCCAACACCCACTGAGTGCTTACTAGGAACCAGGCTCCATTCAGGTGCTTTTCCCTGTTCAGTCCTCAAGGTTCCCCATGATGCTTGCACTGCCATCATCCACTCTGCAGTTGAGAAGTCCTCCAGGCCAAGAGACAGCAGCCTGTCCAAGGTCGCCCTGGGGCTGGTGGCAGGTAGGGCCAGTACTCTCCCGTAAGCCTCCGATGCAGGCATCCCATGCTCGCTGCTGTCCCTCAGAGCTCACCACAAAAAGTCCACAGCTGAGCTACTTCTTGGACCACTGTCCTGTCGCCCCTCAGTTTCCTCCTGGTAAAATGAGGTTCCCGCAATGGTGAGTGGCATCTGAGGATAATGAGCTCACCTGTGTGAAAGGCGCTCTGTATGTGGGAAGGACTGTGCAGATTTTAAGGCCCGATTTCCGATTCCTTGACTATCCTGGCCCCCTTCATGAGGCATGCTTAACAACATGGTAGTTGGTGAGAGGACAGGAGCCCCTAGGAGACCCTCCTGCTCTCCCTGGATTCCTGGGTCTCCTCCCCCTCCTCTGTAGTGCTACCCCTCCCAGATGGCCTCTCTCAGGCTTTAAAAAGGCCTGACCTCAGCAGCTGTGGCTCCAGAGGCCCAGGCAGCCAGGGCCCGTGCAATGTACTCCAGGCAGGGCCAGGGGCTGACGGTGTCCTGGGTTTGATGGGAGCCCACTCGGAGCACCTGATGCAGGTTAGCCTCAGAAACAAACACCCTTTCCCGGACCCCAACTTCTAACTCCACATTCAAGCTCTTTGCTCCCTGCAGACTGATTCTTGGCTAACAAGAAAATATACAATGTTTTAAGCATTTTTAGATTTCCCTTTAATGACTGTTGATGAAAACAGGCCCGGTGGAAGGGAGTGCCTGTGAGGCAGAGCGGATCCTGGGCCCAGTGGCCATGTGGACCTTACGTTTCCAACCTGTCCACTGAGGGGACAGGATGTAGGGGTTCTGACCTGATTCTGATCTGACCCATGGTGTGGGGGGGGCTCTGACCCGGTTCTGATCTGATCCATGGTATAGGGGAGCTCTGACCTGGTTCTGATCTGACCCATGGTATAGGGGGGCTCTGACCTGGTTCTGATCTGACCCATGGTATAGGGGGGTTCTGACCTGGTTCTAATCTGACCCATGGTGTAGGGGGGCTCTGACCTGGTTCTAATCTGACCCATGGTATAGGGGGGCTCTGACCCATGGTGTGGGGGGGGGCTCTGACCCGGTTCTAATCTGACCCATGGTATAGGGGGGCTCTGACCCGGTTCTGATCTGACCCATGGTGTAGGGGGGCTCTGACCCGGTTCTGATCTGACCCATGGTGTAGGGGGGGCTCTGACCCGGTTCTGATCTGACCCATGGTGTAGGGGGGCTCTGACCCGGTTCTGATCTGACCCATGGTGTAGGGGGGGCTCTGACCCGGTTCTGATCTGACCCATGGTGTAGGGGGTTTCTGACCCGGTTCTGATCTGACCCATGGTGTAGGGGGTTTCTGAGCCGGTTCTGATCTGACCCATGTGGCAGGGGGGTTCTGAGCCTGGTTCTGATTTGGCTGATGTTTGTCCCTGCATCGGGGGCACGTCAACAGGATGCACAAAGCTGAGCACCTCCAGCTGCACACCAGGAAGAGTGAATTCTGCTGTAATTTTTTTTAAATAAAAAAGAGGAACCCACAACACAGTAGGCAATGTAAGTAACATTTTAGAGTAAAAGAAATGGACCTTTTAGAACAGGGATTCTCAAAGTGTGGTCTAGGGATTCCTGAGACCCCTTCAGGGGGTTTGTGAGGTCAAAGTTATTTCCATAGCAATACTAGGATGTTATCTGCCTTTTAGATTCTCGTTCTCTTACAAGTGACAGAAGAGTTTTCTGGGGGCTACGTGAGGTGACAACACAACAGATTAAACGCAGAGGCAGATGTGAGAACCCAGCTGTCTTCCATTGCAGCAGGCATCGAGGCAGTCCATTCTGCGAAAGTGGAAAACAGGGCCACTCTTCGGAAGGGTCTCTCTTGGAAAACAGTCACCTTCGTGAGCATATGACCTGTGTTATCCTGCCATGGATTTACTGTTGTTATTGTTAAATAAGTTAGTACACGTAAAAAGTCCCAGGTTTAATTTCCAATATGGGAAATGTGCACAAGACAGCTCTCATCACCAAAAGCTCTTTGGGGTCCTCAAGCATCTTAAAGAGGGGTCCAGAAGAATCGAGGTTCTGAAGGGTTAAGCCCACTCTGAGCCTGATCAGGCCTAGCAGGACTCTGTGTCACACATAGGAAGGCTCCAGTAGGCTCCATCTAGTCCAGGGCGTGCCAGAACATAGACTCAGAGCTCACCTGGAGGCTGGATTACGCTAGCAGGCCCTGGAAATGGACCTTCCGCCTGGCTGAAGTGTGGGGCACCTGGCCACAGTCTCACCTAGGAGGCTCGCTCATGGAGGTGGGATACCACGTCCTCAAAGCTCCCCCAGAGGCGTATTTGTACTCACTTTCCCAATACTTAGAGCCTCCTAAACTTATTTAACAAAAGAATTATGCCTAAGACTTTAAGCACAAACTTAAGGAAGCCTACAGAGAAATGATTAAACTGTGACCGTCCTGGTATGAATGTGAATAATTATACATTAACACCCTTTACCATTCAAATAATTGTCATTCAGCTCAAACCTGAATAACTGATTTCTGAATAGGTGCTAATGGTTTCTGAACAATAGCAGACATACAGAGAACCATACTGTGCAAAAAATCAGAGGAAGGCAGGCAAGCAGGACAGCAAGTGGTCAAGCGCATGGACCTCAGCGCAGTCACGGTATTGCTCAGGTTAAGTACAGAAGGGAGGGAAATCAAGTCTGAAGTTTCTGGATCTTTGGAGCACTGGCTTTCTCTGCCTCCCCTTAGAGACGCTCGCAGACACAGGATGCTCTGATTTCTCCCCAGCCTCCTCTGCAGGACAATGGAACACGCTTGCCTCCCACAATCCCAGACTCACAGGGCACAACATTGTGATCGAACAACGCGAAGGTAGAAAATCTGATTCCAGATGACACATATTATCAATGTACACAAAACAATGATGTCCCCTCATCTTGCCCGGAGTCAGCAAGGCTGGCATCAGTTCACGTCTCCCCTTTGTTGCTTTCACTGCAGTTGCTAGTGAGTCTCAGCCCCACGCCATTTCACGCTCAATACACCGATGGTTGCTGAAAACGCACTGACCTGCCCAAAGAACCTACATAGGCAGGCTGCCCCTCTCAGCCAGTACAGGAACTCCTGCTTGTTCATCAGAAACATCTAGAAGCTTCTTGCTGGCATTCAGGAGGGAGGGCTTTACCAGTAACACTTCACGCTGCTCCTATAAGCCTAAATATAAGCTTCTTCCCAAACTGAGGCAGTGCCCATCCACCCCACTGCCCAAGCCCAGCAGACACCTCATATCAATACCATCTGACTGTGTTTCAGGGGGAAGCTGACAAATCTAAGAGGGTGGGTGGCTCTGACTGCTCCCCATCCAGGTGGCTCCTTGAGCTGGTCTGAAGCAGCCCTGAGTTCTGTTCACTAATTTTCCGTTGATCGTCGTGCTGCTGCTGCCATTAGTTAATTTTGGAGACCAACCCAACAGAAAGGAGCTGGACCCTAAATTTCTTAATGAATTATTCTTTACCACGGGACACGGATTATGCCACGGAGCAGGCATATCATTACTGACAGAGCTGTCAGAAGGACGGGCAAAAGGAAACTGGCAAGCTTTAATTTCTCTGCAGAGAAATGAGACGCTCTTTGGGGATTAATCTCAGTATCAACATTGAGCCTCTGCCTCGGGGGCAGCTGAGGAATTCAAAAGGAGCTGTGCCTGGATTTTGAGTGATGGAATCTGGCTCCAATTGCACAGCTGACTTTGGTGTCTCACCTATTCAAATGAGGACGAGGCATGCAGGTGAGGCTGGCAGCTCGGCAGGACAGGGACATGCAGCTGGCGGCAGGGGAGTGGGAGAGGAAGGCCAAGGTGCTCACAAAGTCACTGAGGGCAGAGGGGCCAGGCTAGCAGGACACTGTGACCTGCTGTTCTCCTAGCTGGGACTGGGGCGCAAAGGTGCCTGCCATGGGTAGTGGGTAAAACATCAGACAGAGCCCTTGTGTCCCTTTGGCTTTTCACACGAGGCACCAAGTTTGTCCCCTGGAGTCTGTGCTCATCCTGTTACAGAGGTTGAGCTCAGAGGGTCTCCCTGTCCACTCAGGTCAAGGAGCTCTGCACCCTCCAGCTCCATCGGGTCCCTGGCACAGTCTGGCCCCCACCCCTCCACAGCCAGTGTCAGCAGCCCCATGTCAGCAGCCCTCCCTTCAGTGTGGGGGTTTCTAAGGTCACTCGAGAAAAAGCATGACGTCTTCAGTATTTCCAGAATACAGAAGACTCACACAACGTGGGGGAAAGACCCAGTGTGGGCATGTTCAGATTTACCAATCGGTTCATTTGTTTATTAATTTGTCTCTTATTCTTAATATTCTGTGAGCAGCTACCTGGTGCTGACCTTTGTGACAGACACTACAGGGTGATGCTGATGGCACTGGGGCCTGGGGGTGTCGGGGCTGGCACTCAGCAGTCGTCACAAGCAGACGTGCCAAGACCAGGATGCAGAAAACAGGGGGGTGACAGGGCACACAACAGGGACCATGGTCAGGGAGGCTTCTGGGGGAGGTGACACTGGTGCTGAGACCTGTAGGTGGGGGAAGGCGAAAGGGGCCGATGCCTGACATTAGGCAGCAGGCTCCAAAGGTCTGGCCCAGAGGCTTCCTCTTCCTGCCCACCCAGTCAGTGTGCCTACCCCATCCTTCAGGGCTGTGGAGAGGACCAGGAGGTCCACTGACAATCACAGACCTCCCAGACTCACCCAGGCTCCAGGTGCAAACCCAGTGTGCACTCAGCAACTCACTGAGGTCATACTAGGTTGCATCTTAACACTTGGGATATGGAGGCCACAGTTTTCACGATCTTTCCCCCAAATTTGCTTTCAAGGAATAAAAGTCCATCATATTTACTATTTTCCTCCAACATATTATGAAAAACTTCAGCCAGAGAGAGTTGGAAAAATTTGACAATGAATACCTTTATACCTAACTCGGATTATGTAACTGACATTTTATCCTGTATTTCTTTTGATCATATATCGATCTCTCTCCACCCCCATCCATTTTATTATTTTTGCTGCATTTCAAAATAAGCTGCAGACATCAGCGTACTCTCTCCAAGTACTTCAGCACACACACCATTAAGAGTTCAGTGTCCATTTACGGCTCTTTTTCCCTTTGAGGTGGAATTTACACAGTGACATGCACTATCTTTGGTGGATCATTTGTTGAATTTTGACAAACACAGATACCTGTGTGACCTAAACTGTTAAGATATAAACCATGGCCGTCATGGTCTAGAACATTCCCTCACGCCCCTTCCCAGTTAGTTACTGCTCACACAACCCCAGAAGCAGTTCCTCTTCTAACTTTTCCCTCTCCAGATTGTTTTTGCCAACCTCAGAGCTCCAATAAATGCAATCAGAGGCATGCTCTCGCTGTGTCCGGCTCCTTAAGCTCAGTGTGACGTCACCGAGACTTATCCACAGGGCTGTGAGTGTCTGTGGGTCATTTCTTTTCAATGCTAAGTTCACAGATAGGAACAGGCTCTCCACGAATATCCCTCAGGTAATTTATCTTCTCCTACAGATGGACACAGGAGCAATTCCCAATTGCAGCAATTATAAATAAAGCAAACAAAGCTGCCGCGAACATTCTTGTATATGTTTTTGTGGACATAGGTTTTAATTTCTCCTGGACAAATGCCTTAAAGTGGAATTGCTGGGTAATGGGGTAGGGGAACACTTAGTTTTAGAAGAAGCTGCTAGACCTTTTGCAAAGAGGTTGTAGCGTTTTATACCCACCAACATATATAAGGGGTGAGGCCGCTGCACGGGCTCCTCAACATTTGGAGGTGTTAGCCTTTCTGAACTCAGCCACCCTGGGATATACACAGATGTCTTTCATCGTGGTTTTAACCTGCACTTCCCTAGTGACTGGTGATGCTGAGCACTTTCTCATGAGTTAGTGGTCAATCTGTATATGTCTTTGTGAAGAAAATGTGAGGTGTCTTGTCCAGTTATTTACTAGGCTGTTTGTCCTTTTATTATGGAATTACAGGAGTCTTCATATACCCTGCTCAGAAGTCCTTTGTCAGATACACGTTTTGTAAAAATTTCTCCCATTCTGTGGCTTGCCATTCATTTTCTTAATGACGTATTTTAACAAAGTTTGTTAATCATTTCTTTGTTTTTTATTTTGGTGTAACAAGAAATGTGTGCCTGCCCAAATCAGAAAAATACTCTTCATGTTTTCTTCTAAGGGCTTTAGAGGTTCAGCTTCACATTTAGGTACACAATATAGTTCAAATTAATTTTTGTGTAAGGTGTGAGGTCAAGGCCATGGTAAATAATGTTTTTCTGAAAATATTTATCCATGGGAGCTAAGCTATAGGGATGCAAAGACAAGGGAATGACACAATACACTCTGGGGACTCAGGGGGAATGGATGGGAAGGGGGTGAGAGATAAAAGACTACAAATCAGGTTCAGTGTATACTGCTTGGGTGATGGGTGCACCAAAATCTCACAAACCACCATTAAAGAACTTACTCATGTAGCCAAATACCATTTGTTCCCCAGAAACCTAAGGAAATAAATAAATAAGTTATGAACAAATTTCTAACCATTAAAGTGATCTGAAAATAGAATGGGGAAAAAAAAAAAGAAAATGGATATCCAGTTGCTCAGCACCATTAGTTGACAATAACTTTTTTTTTTTTTTTTTATGGCATCTCCCTCTGTCACTCAAGCTGGAGTGCAGTGGTGTGATCTCAGCTCACTGCAACCTCTGCCTCCTGGGTTCAAGTGATTCACACGCCTTAGCCACCTGAGTAGCTGGAATTACAGGTATGCGCCACCATGCTCGGCTATTTTTTGTATTTTTAGTAAAGACAGGGTCTTGCTATGTTGGTCAGGCTGGTCTTGAACTCCTGGCCTCAAATGATTTGCCCGCCATGGCCTCCCAAGTGCTGGGATTACAGGTGTTAGCCACCATGTCTGGCCAACAAGACTTTCCTTTCCTTATTGATCTACTTTCTCAAGTGGATCACTGGTCTTTCTCAAAGATATAAGAACTGCAAAAATGTTGGTCTCTATTCTGTTCCAGTGCTCTAAGCTTTGACCCTCATTGCAGTGTCTTGATTACCACAGATTTGTAGGAAGTCTTGAAACCAGGTAATGTAAGTCATACAGATTCATTCTTCTTTTTTAAGATTGTTTTCAATATTGTAGGCTCTTTACATTTGAAATAATTTGAAATAATTTTTACATTTGAAATAATTTTTCAATCATCTGGTCATTTAAAAGTGTGACTGAACTGAATACGGAGGGCAATTTGCATAGAGGTGACTTCTCTGCAACACGGGCTCTTCAATAACTAATAAAGATCCATTTAGTTAAGTCTTAATTTCGTTCAGCCATGTTTTTATGCTGGTTAGCAGAGAGGCCTTGCGTATCTTTTAATAATAATCTTTAATAAGGCTGTTAAATACATAAAGTAATTGTTTTATAATTTACTTTTAAATTTCATTATATAAAAATAGAATACATTTTATGTTACAATTATATCCTCAAGCTCCTTAAATTCACCTATTAGTTTTAATAGTTATTTTCAACATTGTTTAAGATATTCTATATAATTATGTGATCTGAAAATAAATAGTTTTACTTCTACCTTTCTGTCAATGTATTCCTTTTTTTCCTTCCATTTTTACATAGAACTCTTTCATTGTTTTAAATTATTTTTGTCTTGTAGAAAATATATACCAGGCTCTGGCTTTTTAAACCAGTCTGCTAATCTATGTCTTTTTATTTGAATCTCAAAACATTTACATTTAATGTAAATATCAATATGATTGGGTTTAAGTCTACCAACTTGTTATTTTTCCCATCTGTTCTTTGTTCCCCCTTTAGCCTGCCTTCTTTTACATTTTTTTTTTCCTTTAAAAGAATTAGCATTCTATTTTATCTTTTCTGTTGGCCTATGAGCTATAGATTCTGGTTATTTTCCTGGTATTCTAGAATTTTTAATAAGCATTCTTAATTTATCAAAGTCTGCCCTCAAATAATACTATACTTGTTCACAATAATGTAAGAAACTTATAACAGTATATTTCCATTTCCCCAGTCTCACTTCTTGTGCTACTGTCATATATTTTCCTTCTATGTGTATGCAAAATATGTCTTTATTAATGTTACCATGAACAGTTAATCATCTTTTAAAGAATATAAAATTTTCATACTTGTCCACATATTTTCTAGTTCTAGTGATGTTTATTTATCTGAAATTTGCTCAACTTATAGTTCCCCAATAGCTGTCTGGTTTCATGTGGTTTACAAATGCATGTATGACTTCATAATCTGCAACAGACTCAACAAGACACTATGCAGACTCCTGGAATTCTTTCTCTGTATAGTTCCCCCTCTCCCATACTCCACCCACAAATTCCAGCCAGCTGGAGCACCTGGGCACACCTACCAGAATATCTGTAGCATCATTAGTTTAAAAGGCAAAAACTTCAGAACCCAAATGTCTACTGACAGAAGGAAAGAAAACCAATTATGGTATATTAATGAGATGGAATTCCATACAGCAGTTACACAGTTACCCATCTCCACAGGATTCAACATACACAAGTCTCATAAAAATGTTGACTGAAACCAGCCAGTCACAGGTAGGCCTCAGTACCATTCCGTTCATTGAAATTAGAGACGTGAAACGGGGGTAGGAAAAGGCAGTGTTGGGGATGGTCCATTTCTTCATCTGGCTGGCACATGCATGACTCTGTCCTTTATTATTTATACCTCATAAGTCAGTTTTGAATATCCCTTTGTCCAAAGTAAGTATTTCATAATAAAAATAATGAAACCATCAACTTGCCATCAATATGCTCAACGATCACTCTGAATGAAACTTTTGCAACTGCTGCTCTTCTCATCTGATAAACATGATCGCAAATGTATTTATTTACATATTTTTCTTGTTTTTTTTTTCCTGACATTTAAATTTACAACAGGAGAGGGAAAAGGAAAGACCCAAGTATTTGGGGTCCATGCCCTGAGTTCTGGGTAGGGGCAGGGAAGGCTCGTTCAATGTTCACTCTCAAGAGAAATCCAGGCCCACAGACATTAAACGAGACTGTGAAAATGGGCTGACACTTTATTCATTCATTCATTCATTCATTCTTTCTTTCTTTCACTCATTCACTTATTCATTGTCACAGCACTGGCAGGCACTGCTCTGAGTGCTCAGACAGAGAAGAATGCTCTCCTGCCCCATTTCAGGAGCACATGCTGGCAGGGTACAGCGCCCCCCCCAACCCCCTGCCGTGCAGCAGTGATGACCCATGATGACATGGGCAATGTTTAGCTGGGTGCTCTTTGCCCCTTCATTCCCCCACACTTGCTGCCTTCCTAAGAGTCCATTTTGTCCATGATTGTATCCATGGCATATGAAAGAATGCCTCCTGGTACTCAGGAAACAGCTATGGTGGACTGAAGGATACAGCAAAGAGCCGGGTGCTGTGGGAGGGTTTAGGAGAGTGATCCAGTGTGGCCCCAAGGCTGTGGGGGCTGTGCTGAGCCAGGAGGGGCTGAGGCTGGCTCCCCCAGACCCCAGTGACCCCAGCCCCACCACACTCACCCTCTTGCAGCAGCCTATGTGGGCACATGCTTTGAACCTGCCATCTCAGAGTAGAGGAGTCCCAGCAGGCAGCCATTTATTGTGGCCTAGAGCTTGATAGTGAGCAGGGAGAAGAAATCACAGGTTAAAAAATGTTCTTTTCCCAGTTACAATATGAATTGGCTCCATTCCTTTCATGTAGAGAGACGAGAAACTGGAACACTCCTTCTGAACAGCTGCGGGGCTGTTCCAGCCACACTTCCTGTAACTGTTACACACAGCAGGCAAGGGCGGAGGGCAGGCGTCCTTAGGAGGTTCTGCTGGGTGCAAAGAGCAGCACTTCCTAGTAACGGCCCAGTCTTCCCTGAGTTCCAAAGACCAGGTGGAGCCAGCTGTCCCAACTTGCTGTCACTGGGATTTTGGAGAAAAGACGCCTCTGAAATAAGCGGGTATTTCTTTTGCTGAGTGTTTGGTGGCCTCATTTTACTCTCATGACATTTTATGTATTTTACTACCGTCCTCACTTTACAGAAAGATAATCTGAGGCTTGGAAAGGGTGTTATGGGCTAAACCGTGTTCTGCCAGAATTAGTCTGTTGAAGCCCGAACCCTCGGTATTTCAACTGTGTTGGCAGATGGGGTCTCAAGAGGTGACGAAGGTCACATGGGCTGTTCAGGTGTCCCTAATCCGATCTCTCTGGTGTCCTCTTAAGACGGGGAGATTATGATATAGAGACACGACGGATGCACACCAGAGGAGAGGCCACATGAGGACACAGCAAGGGGACGGCCATTTGCAGGACCACCAGGGCGGCCTCAGAAGACACCAACCTGCCGCTTCGTCCCGGACTTCCAGGCTCCAGAGCTGAGAAAGATTTCCGTGGAGTAAGACCCCAGCCAGCAGCACGTTGTTGTGGCAGTCTGTGCAGATCAATACGAAGGCTAGAGTGTTTCCTGAGGTTGCTCCAGCATGCACCGGGCAACCACACAGCACCTGCCAGCTAACGGCTCTGACACAGGAGTAGGGCCCACGTGGTGACAGTATGTCTGGGCAGGCACACGGACCGACTCTAGACAGCCCAGGAAGGTGATGCGCCTGAGCAGAACGTGACGCGCCTGAGCGGGCACATGGACCAGCTCTAGACATCCCAGGAAGGTGACATGCCTGAGCAGAAGGTGACATGCCTGAGTGGGCAGATGGACCAGCTCTAGACAGCCCGGGAAGGTGTTGCATCTGAGCAGAAGGTGACATGCCTGAGTAGAAGGTGACACACCTGAGTGGGCACATGGACTAGCTCGAGACATCCCGGGAAGGTGACACTCACTAGGAGAGGACAAAGGAAGGGTAGGAGGTATGTCTGGCTTCATCCCTCAGATTCTGGAAGACCCTTGCTGTGCGCCCACATCAAGGTGAGAAGGTGAGGGGGTAAGTGACTGATCCATAGCTCCTCAGAGACACTCACTCTTGGATCCGCTGTGCCAACCTGGAGTGAAAAATCATGCTTTGAAATGGAGGGCAAGCAGGGCCAGGCCTGACCTCATTTCTCCAGGGGTGGAGGGCAGGAGGGCGGCCACCATGGCCCACACCAGCAGTGCGATTCTCTAGCTCCCTCGGCTTTGGTTTTCCTCACTATACGATAAGAGGGGAGCTGCTGCATTCCACAGGGTTCTGACGCAAGGAGCCACCTCTCCAGGCGCACAGCTGCCTTTGCAGGCCGTCACTGCGTTCCAGGTGGAAGCCTAAGGCTCCCTGCATGCATTCAGCACATGGAGCAGAAGAGATGATCCCGCCTTGTAGCTCTGGTCATGTAAATCACATTCATCTTTTATGAGACTAGAAGTCCTGGCCTTAAAACCAACAGATTATCTCAGAGGCCAAACCAGAGTCAAGTGTCCCCACGTTGGGGTCGTGCTGTGGTCAGCTGGCTAACACAGAAAGAGCTTTGTATGTCTCTCGCAGTGTGTGGGTTGACACTGAAACATCCTGGGGGCAAGGCCGGACTCCATTTCCAAAATCTCCACCAAGGCCAGCCCCACAGACCACGCAGGAGCTGGGGGTTGTGCAACCCTAACACTGATAAGATCAGCTTTTTAAATACAATTTGGGCCATTAATAATATTTAAATGCATTGCTTTCATACAAATAAACACCATCACCCAATGAAATTTTCAAAAAAGAATCCTGTTTTCTAGAAAAGGAAACAGGCATTACTACTCCTCACTGTCCCCAGAGAAGTCAGGGTCCCCGGCCAGGTGCCGGCCAGCCGTGCGTGGGTCTAAGATGCAGACTGTACCGTACATCAAAAGGTGTTAATGGTTTCAATATTTATCTGCTGCAGGGAAGCACTCTAAAAAGAAGACAGAAAAAAAATTCTGCTAATGGCTGTGTCTTTGCCATTAAAATGAAAAGCTTAATGCATCTTATAATCAGAGGACAATTTGCAAATCATTAAGAGAAATGTAAAATTCCATTAAAATACAAATCAAGAGACTCTCCCTGGACTAATAATCTTTTTGATATTATTTTGCATTTCACTATTTCTGTTCCAATACCCAGGTCCCACAAATGATCAGCTACTGAACACGCTATTTACCACAGCCTACTTCTTTAACGAGAGACCGAGAGAAGGATGATCTGCTATTCAGAGCAGGTACTAATGAAGAATTCCATATATTCTGAAATTTAATTAAAACCCCAAAGATTTCAAATTAGATGCAATTTGAAATGCCTGGGGCAAGAAATACATGCACTTGCGTGGCAAGGGTATCACACTGAAAGTTGATACCGTAATTGGTCTTGATGTATTTTTGTGTTGCTGGGCTGAAGCACAGAACTCATAACCATATAAAAATTCTCTGTAGATTACCTGCTCATTGAAAATGCCATCACTCAGGTAGTCCTCTACTAAATTACCATGCTACTAAAATGCACAAAGTGATTCGGAGAGTGGAGCGGCACAGCTGGCCGACGCCGCCAATGAGTTATGCATGCGTCAACGCGGCCTTTTTCTTAGTAAAATATGCTCAGTTGAATATTAAAATATAATTGGCATTCAACCTAAGTAGCTTAAACCATTTTGTTATCTTCTTTTAAACCGATTTGGCTCCTCCACAGTTATTTTCAAGGATGCGATTCACAAACTAATGATACCATCACATTCAGCTAGATTTGTGCTGTTTTACATTTGTCATAAATGGGTGCCGTTTCTACAGCCTTCTAGGGATAGCCTTTAATATTAGCTGTTCTTGGACATCAAAGGCCCAATTCTTGGGGAAAGGCGGGGAGATGTGCCATTTCTGTTGGTTCTTGCATATTTTATTCTGAAAAGAGGAAGAGATGCGAATTTTCTATGTAAAGTATATGTCTTGGGCAAGCAGTAAGTCCTTACGTGTCTCTTGAGCTCAGTTGCTAGGTCTTACTAAAACCATCTAAGTAAGGAAAGGCTGAGGAGAAAATCAGGCTGCTGGGCAGGTGGGGGATGGCAGTGGCCAGTCCAGAAAAGAATGTGCATTATTTTTTAAAGGAGCAGTCAGTGTGGGCATACACGCCCACACGTGGAAGACTATGGACAGGTCCCCTTTCTTACACAGTACGTGTTTGTGCAGTGATTAACAACAGAACTCAAGGAAAAAAAAGGAGTTGTCATAGTAACAGCTATACTGTCTATGTTTACGCTGGTGGAGAGGGTGGGCTCACCAGAGCAGCCGCTTCCTGGCTGTTCCCAATACTTAACCTTAATATTTGGAAAGGTAGAGAAAGCTTGATCCAAACTTAACTGAGGCAAGTATTTAAGAGCTTTTGAAAAAGGACTTTCTTTTCCTCTATTTCGTGTTTCAACTTACTTCTTCGGGAGTAACTTCTCGTAGGGGATGAAAACGTGCCGCAGAGCGCCGAGACGCCCCAGCTGAGCCTCAGGAAGTCCGCCGTCTGGAGGACGCTCCCATCTCCATGCGGCCTCAGAAGCTAGCCCGACGGCCGCTCACCTCAACGGGAGGGAGGGCTTCCCTCTATGTAAATATTTGCTTTTTCCATTCTGACACATGAAACATCATCTGAAGAGGGACAGAGACTCATGAATCTTACATTCCGAGTCAGCCTGAACATAAGGATTGCAGGCAAAAACCATGTGTGTGAAAGCACTTACACTGTCACCGTTTTTACACTTCTGGCTCCTGCCGTAGTTTTTTGCCATTACCACTACTAATTTTATACCAATATTTACATATTTAATGTACTGATAACATAGTCCAATTATATGTACATGTTATTGAAATATCATTTTCTCTATACACACAGGTAGTAGAGATAATTCCACTTATTATTGCTAGAATTATTTCAAAATGCACTAACATTACCTGTTAAATATGAATGTATATTTTATGACAACAAAATAGATTAAGGTAAACATCCTCTTTTGGAGCAGCACATGCCCAGCTAATGACTACAGTGGAAACAGAAATTTAAAAACATATGTAAGTGAAAAATGTGTTTTTTACTTTAAAACACAGAAAATTCCTGTTTTTCAAAGCCCATTTAAAATAAAACATTATTAAAGAAAGCAATAACGCAATTTACATTTCCTCATGACAGAAACCTGGTTACTTCTACTTTTTGAGAAGTCTGTTCAAGGCCAACGTCAGAACACTGCCAACAATCCTTCTAAAGGCATTCGCATGATTAACGTGACTTAATTTTTAATAGAAGCCATCACTGATTTACTGTTTAATTACTTCACCAAAGTTATATTTTAATGCGAATATTTTCCCACAAAAGCAGCACTCACAATAATTTTAAATATTGCAAGTCCTGTTTATTGTAATAGAGACCCTAGTTATATCTAATAAGGTTTGAAAGTAGCTGACTCTCGGCCAGGTGCAGTGGCTCACGCCTGTAATCCCAGCACTGTGGGAGGCGGAGGCGGGTGGATCACCTGAGGTCAGGAGTTCAAGACCAGCCTGGCCAACATGGTGAAACCCTGGCTCTACTAAAAATACAAAAAATTAGCTGAGCATGGTGGCGGGTGCCTGTAATCCCAGCTACTTGGGAGGCTGAGGCAGGAGAATCGCTTGAGCCCGGAAGGCAGAGGTTGCAGTGAGCTGAGATTGCCCCACTGCACTCTAGCCTGGGTGACAGTCTGAAACTCCACCTTAAAAAAAAAAAAAAAAGAAAGTAGCTGACTTTCAAACAGTCCTCTTGGTTACCTCTCAAGCTTAGTAAATACTCTGTGTGGCCCCAGCAGCCGCGAATGAAGGCTGCTTCCTTTCACCCTGACTCATGGAAACCCCAGGAAACTAAAGACCCGACCACCTCTATATTCAGGATGAAGCTCTCACCCAACTATGCTGTTACAGGCACTGTGGTATTGCTGATTAGTCAGAGAGCTCCTGGCACATAGACACCCTGAATTTCCTGGGATTCAGCAGGCCTGGTTCTGTTCCAGTCACTGCCAGAAGACCAGCAGCCGAACTCCCTTTCCTAGGAGAAGGGTGGCATGTCCTCAACAGCAAAACACTCCTTCCAAGGGGTACAGTTTTTAAGTCTCAAACAAAAATAGTTATTAAATGAGGAATGACAGGCTTAGTATAGAGTAAAGCACACAGCAAAAGTATTCATAAGAGCTGCATCCGTTTTGATAAATTCCTTTAGAACGATAATTCTCACAAACAAGGCATGTGCGTGTGTCTGCCCATGCTGTTTTTAGTGTATCCTGGGGAGGGGTAAGAAGTATACAAATTTGCAGGTAGAATATTATGAATGAGATTTCTTGAGGATTCTGATACATACTCCCTTCAACCCCACTGAATGAATTAAGATCTAAGAGTCACTTGAAAAAGGGACTTGCTTGAATAAATCATAGTTGAAACTTTAAAAACTATCTCCTAGCCCAAGATGTTGTTCACAGTATAAAGAACAAGAAAGTCCTCATGACAACTGCTAGGTAGGAAACTGCACAATAAAACATGAAACAATGAACTAAGACACAATGTAAACCTCAGGTTCTTTGGTCCATGAAATTCACCAACATGCCGGAGTGTAGCTGGTCAGTCCAGCTCAGGAGCTGAGAGTGACGTGCTCCGCTGTTACCGAGCCGGCCTGGCCAGGCAGTCCACGGGTCAGTCCATGCAGGTGGAGCCCAGGCAAACCAGGAGAGCTTGGGGTGCCTCGGGGCTCTGTGGCCATGCCCTGTTGAAATGAGGCTTTTAGATGCTGGGGCTGGGAGCCCCCAGTCTGGAGCAGCCTTCAACAACATTCTGGATTATCTGATATTCTTGTTGCACTGAGGGGCTGGAGGTGATGTAGGTATAAACATGAGCCAGGACGGGTGATGGGAGCCCACACACTGGGAAGGGAACTGCATCAGTGGGGGGCTTCCAATGAAAGCCAGGCCGTGTGCTGGCAGGTGAGACCCTGGGAACCAGTGGCACGTGCCTCCAGGCAGCTCTGAAAGGGAAGGCCATCGGTGGGGATCTGGTCTGCTGCACCCACAGGGGGATGGGTTCTTTGGGGCAGGGCTGGTATAAATAAATGTCCCCAGAGCAGAAGACCCCTCATCACCTCTGTCCCCGCCAGTGCTCATGCTTTCCTTGTTTTATATACACCCTTTACTTTCACTGATCCCTGGCCTATTTTGTTTTTAAACATTCCAGCGTCTCTCTGTGTGTCAAGTTTCTGGATCATAGAAATGCACTGGGCTTGCCTCTCCATGGTACAAATGACGAGTGTTCCTGGTGGTGGCCCCTGGTACTCACTGCAGACATCTGACAATGCTACTGGCCACCTGGAAACCTGTGGGCCTGCCACCCCCTCTCAGCTATGGATGGGGTCTTCTTTTCACCTTTCCCGGTGAAGGTTCCAGAAGGCCACAGACTTTGATTTCCGCATTTGCTGTCCCAGGAAAGGAGCACAACAGCTCTATGGCTGAAAGAATTACATTTTCACCAGCTGTTTCTTTCCACTTAAGTGCAGTGTTGTTAGCCTCTTCTAATCCATAAACGGGCATCGGAAGAAGGTTTACAAACCTTCCACCAGGTAATATCTCAGCAAGGTAAACCATATTTATGAGCCCTTGTTCCAAATCAAGGAGAACAGTGCTGGCTACCCCAGAGGCAGCTGCAAATACAGCTCCTATTTTAGCTATTCTCTTCTCTTTCAATTGGTTATTTTTTTTTTTTAAGTTCACGGAAAGTATTGGTACAAAGTGCCTGAAAGGACAAAGCCTGCGTGCTGCCGTGATCTATGCGGAAACCACAAGGAAAACATGCCCTGTTAGCTGCAGCGCCTCTGCAGAAAAACTCAGGCTGGATCACACCTTATAAGGCACAGTTTAAGAACACCAAAACGGGACCTAGGACCTTCTGGTGAGGAGGGGCTAACGTGCCTCTTTCCAGGAAAACTGCCTGCTTGGGCGCCCATCGGGGTGGGCTCTTTCCCGGATATGAGAAGGCAGCAGAATGGGCTTGTGAGGGGTCGGATGAGCCTTTGCTTGGCTCTTTTTTTTTTTCTTTTTTCACACTCAATATGCTTGGCTCTTCAAGAAGGATTTCTGATCTTCCAGGGCTGGCTCTGTGAGGACCTGGGTAATGTTGCTGCTCACCATCCTCTCCTGGGACGTGCACCTTCCAGGACTCATGCGGTCCCCGCTGGAAGTACCAGCAAAGAGGGACCATCTTCCAGGACACGGTGGGAACACTAATGAACTCACCCTGAAGGGCCTTTCCCTTAACTCTGGGGCAGGACTTCTGTTAGAGGCTCTTTTGAAATGAGGAGTTCAATGGAGACACAAAAATACAAAACTATCAATCTTTTCTGAGACTCTGTAATAGAAGTTAAATAGAAGTTACAGAAACTTACTTCTACCAGCAGGTATGAAAAAATGGAAATTTTACTGCTGTCATGCAACTGGATTTCATAGCTATAAGCCAATAGCTGTGACGAAGGAATTATTAAAGTGTTAAATATTTCATTTAAAAGGGAACATTGCAGTCACTTTACAAAGAAAACTCAGAACTCCTCTGTTGAAAGACTTCATCTGTGAGAAGGCCAGGGTCCCTGCTAGGTTTCCCACAGCCTCGTGTGGGCAGCCCGAAGGCTGGTCCCGCTGTGGCAGAAGCAGAGAGGCCCCGGCCACAGGCCCTCCCTCAGCAGCCTGGGGTCAGCCACACCTGCTGGCCGGGTCTCGGTGGGTGGGAGGGCTCAGGGACCGGAGGACGTGTCCACACGGGTTCTGTATCTGAAAGTCCATCCTCGCTTTCTGTAGGTCTGCTTTTCTTGAACTCATTATAAAAAGCGGCTTTTGGGAAACCAGGGTAGAAAGAATTTCTTGTTCTAACTGAGTTGGCTGCTGACCTCCACAGCTTCTCCAGGAGGCACATTAAATAAAGAAGCTCAATATTTTCATAAATAAACTCTAAGAAATCAGGGGGTATTCAGAGAAAAGTTTAAATGATATTTCATTATAAAAGAAAACAGTAAGAATGTATTTCAAAAATAATGGCTTCATTAAGTAAGTATTTCTTGAGGAAAAATGAATGAGAAATAAATACAAAGCTGACCCTTGTGAGAGGCTTATGGGGGAAAAATGACCTCCCTGAAAAGCTGCGCTGCGTGACAAGATGCTAGGTCTCAGTCACAGAGTAGCTAGCAAATGGATTTTGTTGACACTTTAAAGAACACCAGAAAAGCAAACCAAAAAAGCCAAAACCAAGACAACTTTGACTAATTTAATTTAGGAAATGACCTGACTAAAACAACACTCAAATGAGAAATTAGAATACGCTTCACTGGACAGCTCAGCTCCCTCCTCATCCCTTCAACAAGACCATGAGGCATCCTCCCAGAGCTGCGGGCCCTCCCACTGGGAAATTCTACCTGTCCTGACCTCACAATGAGGCAGCTCCGGGGGACCTCCAGACACCTTGTCGGGAAAGGCAGCTTCACTGTCCCTTGGCAGACATGCCCCAACACCTACCTAGTTACTAATCTTTCTGTCTTTGGAAATTCCCCAAGAAGTTGAACTGTCTGAAATTTTTAGCATTTGATTAAGTTTTAACCTCAAAAATAGCAATTTCATATGGTTCAACATAATGCATATTTTTTGTGGTTAGCCTTAAAAAAAAAAAAAAAGTCAAGAACAGCACATTCATCCCAGAGAGAAATCCTGGAAAGGCAAGGTGGTGCCGTGAAGAGGCGGTGTGCAGGAGAGAGGGTCTTTGTGTGGCAGCACAGGCCTGGGGGATGGGATGACAGCTTGGTACTGTGCAGCCAGAACTTTGACAAGCCGGGGCTTCAGAAAGAAAGGGTCAATGTGTTAGAACTCAAGGATGAGCTCAAATACAATCACATTTTCAAGAACAGGCTGAAATAGATAAACCTGGTCTAAATCTCAGAAGTGAGAATATGGTGAAAAATGATATGCAAAAGTATGTTAAACATATACAAAAATTAAAATGCACAGAAAAGGGAATTGGCCAAGGAAACATTCATTCCACGTTACAACGGACCCGTTCCTCTCAGTCCGCAAGCAAGCTGACCCCACAGCTTCCACAAGGCTCTGAGATGTTGGAAGACTTTTCCCCTAGAGACCGACCCCTCACTGTCGATTTCATTGGTGTTATGAGATACAAACTGGACAGAGAGCAAACCAAACTCATTCGGACAGAAAGGAGCATATCCACATCTGGGAGAACCAACTAACTCCTTGTTAGCAACCATCCATCATCCACCTCCCCTTCTTCAAATGGTACAATCCGCACACCTGGCCCCCGCCCAGGAGTCAATGATTGAGCTAGATGCTAAAGACCTGGCTTGCACATGCTGCGGCAGGGAATCGCAGCCCCCACCGCAACCACGAACCACTGCAGGCAGACCTGGCGCACATGCTGTGGCAGGGAATCGCAGCCCCCACCGCAACCACTAACCACTGCAGGCAGACCTGGCGCACATGCTGTGGCAGGGGATCGCAGCCCCCACCGCAACCACTAAGCACTGCAGGCAGACCTGGCGCACATGCTGTGGCAGGGAATCGCAGCACCCACCGCAACCACGAACCACTGCAGGCAGACCTGGCGCACATGCTGTGGCAGGGAATCGCAGCCCCCACTGCAACCACTAACCACTGCAGGCAGACCTGGCGCAGGGGACTCCAGCCCCCACCCCAGAGAGAAGACCCCGGAGCTCAGCTCCCTGGGCCTGCAGCCAGTCTCAGAGTTCCCGCAACACCAAGAGAGAAGAATGTGAGAGGCTGTCACACTCCCACCCCAAAACTTTGCTGGAGTGGACCTCATCCCAGCTGGAAGTACCCAACGCACTGTAGGGCTTTCCAAGAGGGGCAGGGCCATGGGGTAGCCAGCCAGCCTTTCCCAGTATCCTAGTGGCTACTTCGAGGTCTTCCTGGTCACCAAGACCTATCATGACCTGCCAGCCCAGGAGGCAGCCTGGCCTGGTGTGGGCTGAAAGTCAGGGAGGCAGGGGTAAGCGTAGCCAATCCCAAGTCTGTTTAAGCAGTAGGGCCTTGACCGAGGAGCCCCAGGTGCGCATATGTTCTTGGGTCTAGGAGCAGCAAACACTGCCCCAGGCAAAAGTGAGGACGGAGAGGCTCAGCGGGGCTCAGTGCTTGCAGGGGTGGTTTGGAGAGTGTCTGATTACTTCTAGCGACACCCTCCTTGCTGGCCACCCCTGTCCCGGAGTACCTGCCACAGCTGCAGAGGCCTCTGCCTGCGGTTCTTTCTGGCCTGCCTGCGCGCACATCGCTCTCTGGACCCTGGTGAGACCAGGCCAGCAGGGTCTAGCCTCCACGGCCAGGACCAGCATATGACCTGGAGAAAACTCATGATTTTCGTGGAACTTTTGCCTTTACGTTTTTCATGAAGTCACACAACAAACCTTACGTGATTTTCAGGAGTCTGCAGCCTTGTTCTCACAGCCTCCATCCGATTACACAGACACCTCCTGCCCTGGTTCTATCAGAGAACTTTTCCGTCCTGAGCCCTTACATTGCAGCTCAGGTTTAAGGAGGAAAAAAGCCTTCTGGGCAGTTCTGCAGCCTTGCTCTTCCTGGCAGGCGAACTCCCAAACAGAGATCGTATAGAGAAGAGTTCCCCACTCTAAGATCCCCAAGCCCAACTTTAACAAACAAAACCAATCTCTGACCTCCTTGCGCACACAGCAACAGCCTGCCCTGTGCCCGGCCTGCCACGTGCACAGGAAGCAGGTCCCCCCACACCGTCTACCTGGCTCACTGGCTCCTGGTGCTTGGGGGAGGTGGGCCCCTAGCAGGCGGCGGCCCAGGAGGCTTTGGCAGTGCCTCTGTCCTGGCAGTGACCCACTGGTGGGCACAGATGAGGAGAGGCTTCTTGGACGTCTGTGGTTCCATGTAAAGGCCCACCCACTCTAGCTTCCCACTCGTCGATCCCAGAGACCCCCACTGAACCCTTCTGGAGATAGTTCTATATGATTCGGAGGACAGCACAGTGCCGGGTTCATTACAGCTGTATGGTTTCAGTTCATTATGCACAAAACATGCTCATGGCTTCATCTGTTTGCCTGTCTGACTTTGTTAGGGAACTCAGGTATTAGGCCAACCTTTAGGGGTTTCTCTACCTGCTTTGCCTTAAAACTTCCCTCCGCTTTCAAGTTTGTTTTGTGCTGAGAAGCACAGCAGCAATTAGAGTACCATTAAACTTACCCAGCAAACCCCATTTGAAATTCAAAATTGCTTTAAATTCGCGACATCTAAAATCTCAAGGTAATTTTCCCCTTTAAGGATATATGCGGGTATAACTACATATAGACATTATATATGAACATACATTCATTTACACAAAAATGATTATGAAAATATCACTATGCAAAATAAATGTCTGGTACGCGTCTAGAATGATTTTAGTTGCTGTAATTAATTTCTGTATTGAGCAGAGTCAAACAAAAGCTTTAAAAGAAATATCTGGGAAATGTTTTAGGTTATCACAAGCTGTAAGCAGGCTATACACAGGTAAGTTCTCAAGCCATCTCTTAAGAAAGGATATATCTAGTTATGGTTCGTTTGAGAAATTAAATGTAAAACTCATCCAAGGGGATTCAAGGCTGCTACCTGCTATGATGTTAGTGTCACCAGCTGAGTGCATGGAAGTGGCTGAGTGTCCACGCACAAGTCTCATTTTCTGTGCTGTTGGCAAGCAGATACTTTTAGCTCACAATAACCTTATTGAAAAATTTACTGCCATTCAGATGTGTTCCTATTTAAACCTTTCAGCCAGTGAGAGTCAAGAGTCGATCTGCATGCATCATTTTTATGGCCTTGCCAAGAATTATGCAACCCTGTGCCAAAATTAACACCACACTGGAGTGGGTGGAGGCGGCAAGCCTGGTGCCTCCAGCTCGGCCACATGCTGTCTCTGCTTAGCTCATGTAAAAATACTGCGTTGGTATACTCAATAACGTGAGCTGTGATGTCAGTGATTGTTATTAAGTCAAGCTCCCCAAAGGACACACCGCAGATGGCTTAGTCACTGACCTTGCTGGAAAACAGGGTGGTGAAGAGCTGGCACGGGGGAGCTCCTCGATGGCCTCAGGCTGCTGGAAATAGGCATTCAGCCAGGCTGCGCACTGCTTCAGGGGCTCAGGAACTCCGAGAACCTCAGCAGGGGCTGGGACCTCCATGGCACTGCAAAAGTGAGAACAGGGGCTTAGTAAACCTCTGGGCCCTGCCTCCACACATCGCAAAAGCAAACACCTACTGCCTCTAAACAGTCAAACACCTGCGGCTGCTTCACGGGCACATGTCTCAATCATCTGTGTGGCAGAAAGGAGGACTGGCGGAGACCAGGATGTGCCAGGCCCTGCACCCATGCTCCACCTTCGGCCTCCCAGGATGTGCGCTCTGAGAGTCTGTATTACAGCTCAAAGCAACACAAGTGACAGTGTCCCTTTGTGAGACTCACAGATGGCACGGCTGCACCTAAATCATCAAGCACTATCGAAAAGATTTTCCAGAAACATCAACTGTCATAAGACTGCACCACAGCCCACCCCAGCCCAACACCGAAAGGCCACATCCATGCGTTCTGCCTCCTCCATGGCTGCGCTGTGTTCAGGGGATTCCTCAGGGTTCACTTTCCGTCCCGATTCCCACGCTCCTGAGGGCCTAGTCTGTGTTTCCTTCGCTGGCAAGTCTGTCCTTTCAAGAGCAGCCCTGTGCCTCACATGCCTGCGTCTACTTGGTTCTTTCTCAAATCTTCCTGGTGGCTTTTTTTTTTTTTTTGAGATGGAGTTTTGCTCTTGTTGCCCAGGCTGGAGTGCAATGGCATGATCTTTGCTCACTGCAACCTCCATCTCCTGGGTTCAAGCGATTCTCCTGCCTCAGCCTCCCAAGTAGCTGGGATTACAGGCATGTGCCACCATGTCTGGCTAATTTTGTATTTTTAGTAGAGACGGGGTTTCACCATGTTGGCCAGGCTGGTCTTGAACTCCTGACCTCAGGTGATCCACCCGCCTTGGCCTCCCAAAGTGCTGGGATGACAGGCGTGAGGTACCGCATGGCCCTGTGGGCTCTTCTGGCTGCTCTCCTCCCTTCCATCTCCTGCAGTTTGAACCTGTGCCTCTTGGAGTCACTTCAGACTGTTTCGTGGCTGCTTCTGCTTGGGGTGCTCATTCTTCTGTGGCTTCCATCTGGTGGCCCCTCATGGAAAGGATTCATCATCTCCAGGAGGGGGTGGATTTTCTGGGGTTCTGTTCCAGGGATGGAGGACGCAGCCCTGAAGGGGAGGCTTGCCCCGCCACCCAGGCTGAGGCGCGCAGGACACATCGCATTGTTATTTCCCGTGCTGTGGATCCCCACTGTGAAGCCCTGGCGCTGGGTCTGATTTCTCCAGATGACTCCCCTCCTTCCCTGCCTCTCAAGGTCCCAGACACATGGCAGGCTTCCCCGGGACTTCCCAGGCTTGGAGGGCGGAAGTTTTCTAGTTTCCTTTCACAAACCATGCTGCTCCTCAGGCTTCTGTGAAAAGGTGGAAAAAGTCCCTGTACTCCGCAGCTCCCGTAGGCCCTTCACCCTCCCTCCTGGGCTCCCCTCGGAGGACTGCAGTGCGATCTACAGAACGTCTCTCCTCGACACACACATGCTGCCCCAGGATGGTCCAAATAAAGACTGCATTTGCCTGCAAGTGCAGCCCTGCACAGGAGGCGATGCAGCCGGAGCACGATCCCTGACTGTGTCCACACAAGGCATGGGTGGCCGGTGGGGCAGGTCCATGGAGAGGAGGCAACAGAGCCATCCTGGGTGTAGGACGAACAGTGTGAACAGAGATGCAGAGTGAACACAAATGCAGAGTGAACACAGACAGTGTGAATATGGATGCAGTGTGAACACAGACAGTATGAACACGGATGCAGTGTGAACACAGACAGGTGAACACAGTGTGAACACAGTGTGAACACAGATGCAGAGTGAACACAGATGGTGTGAACACAGTGTAAACACAGATGCAGAGTGAACACAGATGTGAACACAGATGCAGTGTGAACACACGCAGTGTGAACACACAGTGTGAACACAGATGCAGAGTGAAGGCCTGGGGGACCAAGACTCACAGGAAGGTGGGCAAGGGCTGTGCACGTCGGGACAGGAAGGGCCACTTTGTCCCACAGTGTGACTGGTGGGGGTGGCGGGGCCCTTGGCCAGAAGCCAGAAAGCACCTCAGCTGCCCTCAAGCAGGGCTGCAGCAGTAAGAACATGGCAATGGTGTGGGGAAGATCTGGGGGGAGAACCACGAAGCTGGGGTCCAGGATGACTCTCAGTTCCAACCCCAGCCCTGTGCAGATGAGGCTGTTGCCCTGGCCCCGTGTAGGTTCGGCCTGTCTCCCCCGGCACTGTGTGGATGAGGGCCTGTCTCTCTGGCCTTGTGAGGATGGGGACCTGTCACCATGTCCCCATGTGGATGGGCCTGTTGCCATCGCTGGTGCCCGGGAGGACCACAGCCCCAGCGCTGCAAAGACCAGCATTTCTCTTTATATCGGAGTTGGAGGATGTTTTAGGAAAGAAGATGTGGTCCCGACTTCTTCAAACACCTTCACGTGAACAGCTCAAATCGCCTCCGGAGCGATTAGTTCTCACTTTTCCTGTGAGGTAAAAACCAAGCTTGCACAAATCTGAATAAAGTCAAAAGTACATAATGAGGCAAGAAATAAAAGGAAGCTGAACACCTTCCTCACAGTTAAAAAGGTTTCCTCTCTCACGCAGTGAGATCACTACCACTTACACGTCTAGTTAAACAAACACAGCCTTTTGCGTACTGGGTTTGTGTTAAGGATGATACAAATTACTTCGGCTTAAAGTGTACCGTGGGCGGAAATACCCTGGCACTTCCACTCCGAAAAGAAAGCAGTGCCTCAGCGGCAGGAACCTCTTTTGCATTCCATCCGGGACACTCACGTTTTAACAAGAGACCATCGACAACGGCGAGGCTGGGTTAAGTACCGGAGCTCTGCCTGAGTCAATGCCTGTGGTGGCATTTCCATTTCCCCAGAATACACCAGACACCCCCAGGGGCACACATGGGCTTGGGCCTGTGCCTGCAACATCTACAGTGTGTGGTGACGCCATGGCGAGTCCACGGCGCGGCAGTGAGACGCTAAGGGGATGCTAAGGAGAGGCGCAGAATTGTACCCACGTTGTTACTCTCGTGTCCCACTGCTGGGGGAGAAGCTGCGGAGAGACCCAGTGCAGGGTGTGTCCAGGGTCACTTCGCTTTGGGGTCCTGCAGGTGTAGAAATGTGCACATCATCTGACAGCAGCTGGCCATGGAAGACCTCGGGCCGGGTCTCACACACTGTCCTGTGCTGGAGGCTGGGTCCCTGGGCTGGAGCGTTTTGTGGGTGTGAAAGTCTCTACCGAGATCCTCAGGTCTTTCTAAAAATAGATCTCTTTGGGTGAGATGCACACAGGGCCCCGTTCCCCTGATTTTCACGATGGAGCAGGAAGGTGGTCAGAGGTTGCCAAGCACAGAATACTAACGGCTTTAAGGAAGGAGCCAGAGATTGAAGGGAAAAAGGAAGCTCACTAGGATCACCGGCAGCCACGGATAACTGAGACCAGCAGTGAAGCCTGAGAACCAAGCCCAGCAGAGCCAGCAAAGTCGGCTGATCTGTGGACACTGCGGCCAGACAGAACAGGTCCTCGCCTTCTCCAAGCTGCCGCCCCAGCCAGATCCCTGCCCCGAGGGAACTCACGCAGACAGGGCCCTCGTTCAGCTCAGTGCCCTGAGCTGAGATCCCACAGCCCAAGTCACTGCCTGGAAATCCTGTGGGCCCCGTCACAAAGACGCCTGGGGGGAAGCTGGGCTCACTCCGCTGGCAGAGAATGGGCCTGCTGAGCAGGACAACGAAATGGACTCTCCCAGAGTTTCCTTGGGGGATGGAAGCGCTATCTTCTCACTGCCCCCATTTCCTTCCCCCGTTAGTGAGGTCTGACCATGGAAAGAAGAACTTCTGCTTGGCTTGAATATTATTGAATTTTAGAGACACATCTTCAGTCATTCTATTCTTGCTCTGCTCCTTGCTAACCAAATAAACAGTGTACTGGTGATATTGAAGAAGAAAGATGGAGAAGATGTAACACGCTTTGCTGTCCTGCTCCCCGGGGAGGCAGCAAAACAGAGGGGTGGAAGTGGTGTGCAGTAAGGGTGGACTCCAGCTCCCTCCCGAGTGACACAGAGCCGGCTGCTGTCGGCCACCACTGCCCAGACAGGAAGAGCAAACATGAGGGGGTCCATGGGCCCCCACCATCAACCGGGGAAACAAGACCCCTGACCAAGCCACTGCACCTGCCACCTTCTGCAGCAGGAGCTGAGCCGGCGTCTCCTGCAGGGTTCGAGGGATGGCACAGGAAGGGGCTAACATGCTGGGTGAGGGTCTTGTCTCCTGCACCAACTCTGGCTAGCATCATGAGCTGGTGTCCATAGTGGCACCTGGGGCTGCAGGATTTGGGCTCCCAAGCAAAGGTGCTCCCCTGAAGATGGGTGGACTGCAGGGGGTTGCCATTTCACTGGTGGGGGGGAGTTGCAGGGCCCCCGGGGTAAGACTGGGACATGGGATTGGTTGGCAAGGCGAGCACCTCAAGGTCAGGGTGCTTCAGAATGGCCTCAAAGTGCCTCAGCGTCTTCAGGACTAGTGGGGTCTGGCCGGCTATCACAGCCATGGACGGGGTTTCTCAGGGAAGTGCGTGTACACTGTGGGAGAGGGGGCATTCTACCACAAGAGCTGGGAGCTTCTGTGCCCCCCAGCAACTGCTCCGACTCCAGAGTTAGGAGGCCTTCCTCAGCACCCTTTAGCAGAATGGGGTGCACTCTGCACTCCCCAGGGTCTGCCCACATGGGCATCCTTCTCTCACACTGCTGAGGGAACTGAAATGTGAGCTGGCTTTCCTAGCATTTCCCACTCTTAAAAGGATATTTGAAGAATTTTTATAGTAGTAAAATTCATCTTAAATTGATTTTTTATGCTTGTGCTAAAGATCTCAACCTCTGATTTACTCTGTAGTTCTCCTTTTTAACTCTTTCTCTATTGGCATTAGATAACTATTCATGGGTGAAATGTAATTAAACAGCTTTGATTCTGAAGCAAGGATTTATGATACTACATTTAAAATGAATGGCATTAAACACACATAAAACCAGATTTTTAAAGCCATGACACAAATTTCCATTTCTACAGTAAAATGAAATTTATTCTCCCGCCCTGCCCTCTCCTCCATCCCCGCCATGCTCATCCCTGGAAGAGCTAGGGGTGACGGCCTCTCTCATGGCGGCGCTTATCACGGGGGAGTTTCTTAGGCTTCCCCGATGGCGAACTCTGAAAAGCCAACAATTAGGGGCTCCGCGGCCCACGCTCATGAAAATCCCACATCCCAGTCTCCCCTGGGGCCCTGCAGCTCACCCACCACTGAAATGCCAGCGCCTGTGGTCTGCCCCATCCTTGCCTGGGGAGCACCTTTGCTCGGGAGCCAAAATCCTGCAGCCCCAGGTGCTGCCACGGACCCCAGCTCATGATGCCAGCCAGAGCCAGTGCAGGAGACAAGACCCTCACCGGGAACCTCGGCCCCTTCCTATCCCATCTCTTGAAGCCTGCAGGAGACAAGACCCTTGCCCAGCGTCGGTGGGGAAACGCCCAGAGCACACCAAAGTTGCACTTCCCCCCAGGCCTCTCCCAGGACATCACATGTCACCCACAGAATAATCCCGAAGCAAATATCATGACATGGGTGACTTTTACTTTCTTTGACTTGGCATGAGTGGATGATGGCTGGTGGGTGAAAAAAAAACCTGGCTCTGCTGGGTGCGTGGACACATGACAACGGAGAGCGCTGGGCATCCTAACACAGCAAAGCGAGAGTCATGCGGGCCTGGTTCAAGGATCTCTTCATGAAAAACACAACTGTTGGCAATGCCAGGGGTTCCTTAAAATCAAACCGGCCACACTGACCTGCCCTGGGAGAAGCTCCTGGAGCTGTGGCACACTGGAAGGTCCCAGTAACATTCTGCCAGAGTTGCCACCTGTGGGAAGCCGCCCTGACCCATTCCCCTTCCCTGGCTTGGAAAAACGAGTGATGAACTGTTTTGCAGATTTGTTTTGGTTTAAATCTCCTTCCCTTCAACTCAAACCAGGGCACAGAAAAGTGGTTGGAATGTTCCAGCACAAACTTATAACGTGAGCACAGAAACGATTCCAGGGAAAACTGCCCTCCCTACTTGCACGAAGCTTCCTTTCCAGACGCTGATATTATCAAGAACATGAAGGATGAGTGGCAGCGACCCACCTGGGATGCAGCAAAGCAGGGGGTGAAGAGAGCAAGTTTAAGTGAATGGCCCCTGCTGGACACGGGCTTCCTTCACCTGTGTGGGAATCCCTCCTGGCCCCAGACAAAGGGTAGAGAAAGCTAGTGCCCCAGGACCATGGCTCAGAGGGAGGGCACGGGCTGGGCCGACCAGGCCCCTGTGGGAAGCTCTGCCCAAGACCAATGCCTTGTTGAGTCTTGATGTCAGCCCAGCTCGGCACGAGGAAGCTGGAAAGCAGAAAGAGTGAGCGCTCCTGGGACCACGGCTTCCAGGCTCTTTTCAAGTTACAGATGTGCTCAACACTAAAACTCGACCAGCTAACCAGGAGATTTGGGAATTCAGATTTTCAGGTGCCTTAAGATTCCATTGGCAGTAGAGAATCACTAAAGGCTCATTTCTGAATGAATTCTACTCCCCAGAGACATTAACATGTGACGTGCTTGGCTTGAATCCTATTTGATGTTAGAAAATTGGCCAAGAGTCCTGTATAAGTCACTCACATCTCATCGGCACCATGGGGCTGACCACGAGACACTCCAGATGGGGAGTGCTGTGTGCCCAGTGCCTCTCCTACCACCTGGAACACCCACCCTCTCTCTCCACAGATGACATTTTCGTCTCATGGTTTGGGAACTCTACCTGGCGACACTGGAGGGTCTCATAAGAAAAGAGTTCATTCCAAAGACACGTGCTTCTCTGAGTTCCTCTAGAATCTGGCAAGGTTCCAGAGGATTCAAGGATGCAAGGCTTCCACAAGGCCGCGAACGAGGCTGCACGGAGACCCGTGGATACGTGAAAAGCTTTTAGTGCCCTCGCCACACACGGCACTTCAGACGCTCAGGTGACGAGCAACATTTCCCAAGCCCAGCTAAAGCACCTCACCTCCTCTGGCTTCCAGAACCTGGTGTGGAGGGCGGGGGAGGCCTCGGGACTCAAGGGCAGAGCAGCAGACTCCTGGGCTCATGCAGGAACATGCCTTCAGCCAAACATTACCCATCCTCATGGAGACTCTTACTCAGTATCACTGGCACATGCACAGTTATGTCCCATTTAGAAGATCTCTAGCAGAGCGTCTTGTGTTTGATGGATTTGCCCTGCATTTAATTATAGCAGGAAGCTCAGAGGTTAAGACTGAAGTAAAGAAATAAACTATGGTAAGAAATAAACTTACCCCTTTCAGGGGTAAGACTGAGGTAAATAAATAAACTGCGCTACCTGCTCTTAATAAAGATCATTTTATTTTAAATGGGAGGCTGAATAAAACCTTTTGACTCTGTATTTCAGCCAAATGCAGTGGTTTAATTCCATCGAAGCATTTACTGAAATGCATGTGGTTAGTGGTGAGACTACTGAGTCAGGGGTGTCCCTTCCTCTGGAGCTGACAGCCGACTGTGCAGGAAGGCATGGAGAAGGTCAAACACACAGGTCAACATCAGAAACACCACTTCCGCCTTCCAATGGACCCCATGCTCCATGTAGGCCCCGAGGAGGGAGGCTTGGAAGGAACATGGCAGCCACTGCTCTGTGGCTCTGCCTGGTGGCTGACAGCTGTTTGGGAACTATGACCATGTACGTTTGACAAAGTACATGCATTTGTCTGAATATTCTATAATTATTTAGGAAACTGAGTAGAAACAGAAAAATTAAAATGCAGACGTTAGTAATCAACATGGATCTCAACAGTGCAACTGTGGCAAAGATAAAAAACAAGCGGCATTCTGAAGGGTTCATGACAGACACAACTGCGGCCTTGCTGGACTTGAGCTGCCACTGCTGCTGCTGCTGATGGCACTGACTGAGCACCGTAGGCTGTCCTCAGTGATTCACGTGCTACCTCACTGATTTCTCATGCAACCCCAAGAACGAGATGTGCTCAACTGTGAAAGGAAAAAGTGAGCACACACACACGGAACATCAGCAATACACTTCAGTTTATGTAATAAACAGTGACAGGTATGAGTAATATACATCTCTTTTAAACTTTCTGGTACAAGAGGGCCTCCCACTCATCACAGGTGAGTCTACTGATTGACTTTTATGTGTTGGTTTTAGGACCTAATTTAAAGATGCTTTCTGTACAAAACGACATCATGTAAGACAGGGAAATAAGTGCTGAGCACGGCCCCTTCCTAGAAGTAAACAGGAGGTCTTCCTGGAGAAGGCAGCGTTCCCTGAGTCCCTGAAGGAGGGCTGCGAGGACCTCTGGCCCTCAAGGCAGCAAATCTTCCCTGTACTTCTACTGTGTGGTTCGTAAGAAAGACGGACATAAATCTCACTCTTGCTTTTACATCTTCCACCCCATCCCAAAACCAATCCTATGTTGATGACCCTATCATAGGCACCAAAGGGTTCACATACCAAGGTCAGCAACGTGAGGAGGAGAAAGAGGCCATTTAAAATGAAATTAGGTTCTAAGTTACTTTTTGGGTGGTGGGCATACTACACCCTCAGTATCTGGGGCTCAAATTAATGTCAGATCGCAAACAAGACCACAAAGGTTATTTACTATAGCATTTTAAAACACCCACCAAAAATACAGAGAAAAATTCATGTAAATTTTCAACTCTTCCCCATAAGGACTATATATTTTTTCTTTTTAAAAATAATTCTTAAAAATACATGAAATAAAAATATTTTTTAAAGACAATCTAAATAGTCTACTTGGCAGACCAGAAAGCCTTAAAAAGCCTATTTACTTTCCCCCTAAATGTTCAAATCATTAAAAGGAAAATGGTATTTTATCAACATTTTAACATATCATTAAAAGTCTCTGCTATTTGACAGATGAAGATAAAAACACCCCAAAACTATAGATGAATGATCAGGTCCCTAAAGATTCCAAAACAATTACAGGATGCAGAGCAATCTAGTTAAATTTTATTCAAAAGCTTACTGCACTTGTGTTTTCTTTTATTTTTCTATCAAGAAGCCCATGAGGCTTAAGCACGATTCATTATGTATGAGACCCCACTTGCGGTGCCTGACTGTTGATTAATAGCAAAGTTTGCTGTATGTACATTTGCAACATTAGATGCATACAATATGCTAACTTATTATTTCACTGAAACTAATTATTTACAAAAATGACTACGTGAGACTACAATTTATTAAATGCATGCATCCAGTCTCAATTCGGCCCCCAAAGACAGCCTGGAATGAAGATCTTTTACTTGATGTGACAACTTCCAGAACCGCTGTTATTAATATTGTCAATGTGGCAAATAAAGAGTTCAAATAGCCTTACGTCTGTGTTGCACACGCTTTCCACCACCAAGGCAGCTGCTTTTTAATGTTTTACACACACATGAGAGGTACATTCTTGTTTCCCAGCTTAATTTAGTTTCTTATAAATAAAGCGCTTGTACATCTGTAAAGATACAACTTTTAAACAGTCTAAACAAATTGTTGGGGCTTCCACAAGGGTACGCATTTCTCAAAGGATTTTGAGGCCAGGCAACTGTGTATTATTCAACAGTCTCTTCTCCAACCCTAGAGAAGGAGCCATATCAGTCTATAAGCAGAGATCAACACCCGCATGTCTGGACATGGGCTTCAAATGGGGCATCTGGTCAACCGCTCACGTCTGTTGTGCTAACGCTATGATGCACACAGCCCAGAGCAGCAGCCACCTGCCCTGAGCATCCTCTGCATTCTGGTCTCTCTCTGCTGGGCCAACCTGCACACCTTGCAGTTTCCTCTTTTGATCCCCTCCAAGCCTCTGTCCTGGCCCTGCCCTGCCCAGCTGAGGGTGGGTGCCCCCGCAGGCTCTGGAGAGAGCAAGTGAGAACTCAGTCCTTCCTGCACAGGCCAGACGCAGACAGTCAATGTCCACGTCCACAAGAGAAGACAACAGTGCAGGTGGCCACTGCAGGCTCCTGATCGACTGGTGCCACTGGGGTTTTCCAAGGACACCTAAGAAAAGCACCTGTGTTTCAAGCAAAAGCCTGCTCTGGGACATAAGAGTTTAGGGGCAGAGAAGAACTAAACCATTGGTGACAGTAGATGAGACGGGTACAAGATTACTGACTTTGTGTCATGCAATTTCATAGCCCCACTCTCTCCGGAGCATAGCCGAGGTCAGCCGCAGGCAAGGCGGCCAACTCCAGAAGTCCCAGGTGGGATGGCACCTGTCCATTACAGAATATTGCATCTTGGGCAGGGGAACATGAACCCAGCTGAGGATCAACCCAGTCCAGGAAAACAGCTCGAGGTAAGTCTCGCACAACACCGGGCAGCTGCTATTTACTGAGTGCCTAACACGTGCCGGGCATGTCATTACAAGCTGTTCTATTTATTCATCCCAAAGACCCTTGGTGGAGGTATTATTATCTCTATTTCTAAGACAGGAAACTGAGGTCCCGAGGTTATGTAATAACAACTTAGCAAATGCTTAAGGGACAGACCCAGGAATGGAATGAAAGCCTGACTCCGAAGACCCGGGTCTGGAGCACCTCCGTGGGACTGACGCACTCCAGCTCTCCTGTTTGAAATGGAAGCCGTGGTCACTCCTAATCATCACAAGCCCACATGCCCACACGCTATGCACTCGATGGCATATATTCTACATGTAATAGCATTTGGATTTATTCTCTTTTACACTAAGGTTACTTCTATGAACTCTTCCCTAATCCACAGGACTACAATCCAGGCCCATGGCCCCATCATTCAAAGACAATGGGAATGTGAGTATCCAACCTACTTTCTGTTATACTCTGGAAGCTTCCAGAAGAGAGACTAGGTGTCCACATCATAGAGTCTCGAGCTCCCAGACAGCTGCCCAACTGCTCTTAAAGGAAGGTCAGAATTAAACACATCCGTGACCTGTACCCCCAGCACACATCAGTATTCCACACAGGTAGGAGACCTCGGTCCCGGAATGCCCCTGGCCTGCTGTCTCCCCCTACTGTCAAGCCTCCAGAGGCAAGGCCTGGAGTGATTCGGGCTGCGTTCAGTGGCTTGACAAACGCACAGATAAGGTGTGGACTGGGCTGCATGAAGAAGTCCAACAGAGAGCTCCCCCAGGAGGGCTGCTCCCGTCAGCCCCAGGACAAACAGCCACGCACCGTCCTGGGGCTGGTCCCGACTCTGCCTCTAGCCCTGGGCTCCTACCCAACACATTCCCAGAGCTCAGTCCCTGCCCACTGAGTGAATGGGTAAACAAGACACAAGGCTGCTGAGGCGCCTCTGTAGCCCGCGCACTGAAAAAACACCTACATTTCAGATTTCATTTTTCCAATGAATAATTTGCTGAAAACCATTCCCTAGGGGGAAGAAAAACTCACAAAGATTTTCTAAACAGTAAAAGCTACACCACTCTGGCTTTTCAGATTTTGTAGCAGACTGCAGAATAACGAAGTATGTGAAAGCCCAGGAAATGGGTATCACTTCCAATTTTGCTTACTTTGATAGGACTCTGCTGTCAGAACCTGGCAATGCTGCAGGTTTGAAGACACAGAACTTAGTGGGTTCTCCTCTGTGTCTGCTCCATTCCCCACCCCCGATATAAGGCAATCAACTTCATGCTGAGATGGAACGAGAGAATGAATGAAACGAAGCAGCAGATCCTTCAAGCCCCATCTTCATGCTGTCATTGTAAACAGTCTTTTGAGTTCCAGCAGCTACACTTGTTACATTAAGGCATCTAGGTTGTGCCCTCATTTCTCCTCCAGGCTTCTGGGGCTTTGGGGAGGAGCCAGGAGGTCACTCATAAAGGGGTGTGAAGAGGTCCCAGTGAGGAGAACCTCGCTTCCCCCAGTGACACGCAGCAGACACCAGGAGGCCTTGTCTGTAGGCATGCCTTCTCATCTACTAGAAATATACTGTAGGACCATGAGGATAAGGCCACTCCTGGGAAACAGAAGCCAATGGTCACTCCTAATCATGACAAGCCCACATGCTGTCATATGGAACAGCCCGCCCCCCCCCCATCAACTGGAGTGCAAAGGGCAGAGCACCCCAGACACAGGGCACGTGATAAGGCCTGCAGGCTGTGCCAGAGCTTGGGAAGCCACACCACCCTCTGAGTTCCTCACCCACACGACTGTTCCATCTCCCAGGCAGGCGGCAGTTTCTGATTTGTCGTCTCTGTTAAGGAACAGGCTTGCTTTCTCCCGTGAGCCCATGCAATGAGAAATAACACTTCTGGTAGTAACAGGGTTAAGACGTACCTACCCCCAATTGACACAATTCATCTCCACACAGTTTACAGACTAACTCTGCCATCATGCAATTAAAAATTATTTTTCATCTTAGCAAGAGACTATATCATAATTTAAATTTAACAATAATAACGGAGTGTTCAGAAGACAACGCTTTTCTTTCCAAAAGGCACGGATTATGTGAGGATTGACCTCCGTGGGGCTCAGTCCCATTCACTTGTATACTGGGCTCATTAATAAATAATCCTGCCACTAAATTACCTGTCTTGTAAATTGGTTTGTACACTTCTAAATAAATAATAGTTCTCTCTTATCAAACACAGTGCAGTTTTTAAAAGAAAGGCAAAGCTGTAAGAGAGCATTGCCATTTTATGCAGGAACAACTTTCTCCAGCTCACTCCATAGAAGCCCTTGTTTTCCCGTTGATGCTGCAGTTGGAACATGTTAGCTGCTGAGCAGAGTTGAGAATACTGCCTTTCATCTCACACAAGTATACTGACTATCCATCAGTGGCCAAAAAAATCTTCAGCAACTATTAAATGGACAGTTAATATAATTGTATTTTAAAACACTGAGGTCATATTTAATTTTGAATTGAAACTCTTAAAACACACTTTCTGGCAAGGACATAGAGTAATAAAACAACATTAACTATGGAAAAAAACCCTAAAACTCACATTATTAAAATAAATCTATTTTCCAGAGTACTAATATTTGCAAGAAGAAGATTACAAGAAGCAGAAAACATTTGTACTTTTTCAACAAGGATCGTCACTGGCACTGAAAATCAGGATTTTCAACTGAAGGGATGAGATCATGCTGGAGGCCAGAGTTCAGATGCTGCCTCCCCCCTTCTGCTCTGAGCTGGCGGGTCTCCTGGCGTCTTCTGTCTTCCTTCCAGGATGCTCAAACTTAGTTCAGCTACACCCTCAGGTCTTCCAAGCAAAACTCTACCCAGCGAAGAATCCAATTATGTTCCAAAGCAGGAAGGAGAAGTAACTGGGGCTGGAAAAGTGTAACAGGAACAAACGGGGGGCTGGAGAGTTCCGAGCAGGGAACGGGGAGAAAACATTTTAGAGCTCGCCAATTAAGATTCCCTTTAGGAGGCACCAATTTCTACTCAAAGCAGGTTGGTGAGTCCAATTTTGTATGCCTTTTTCCTCCTCTTCAAAAATCAATACAGCCCTCTGGGAGGCTGTCATGCAGCAGGCAGGCAGGTCTGTGGACCGTAAGCTCCATGCCTGGACCAGGTCTCAGCCCTCCCTGGGGGAAGGCAGGAGGAGGTGTCACAGGATTTTCTGGAAAGGACAATGTAGCATTTATTTACAGGTGTTCTTTGACAGCCAGGACAAGGAAGAAGCCCCTGCATGCACACTCTGGAGCCAGGGGCCGTGTTTCCAGGAGCCCTATACCTTGATTTGACCCCTCAAACCCTTCAACTGGTGCCTCAGAAGAGTAGAGGTGAGAGAGAGGGAGCCTGTCCCTGAGAAGAGCTTCTGGGAACTCAAAAGTGCCGTTCAACTCAGGCGACCAGCTTTATTTCCATGGCACCTGACGCCCTGGGCTTCCCCACCCCATCCTGTCAGCCAGCATGTCCTCTCCCTGCTGCCTGGACATGGGGATCACCCAGTCCTCAAGGGTAGACTGTGGCTTTGGGCTGCCTTATTCTGAGCCACTTGCACATGAGAACTGTCATTACTTTCTCTCCTCTGTTTTAAGCTCTGGTCCCAAACTGCTACCCGATTCCCCAAACAGGCCTCCCCCTGAGCACAGACACATTGCCCAAGAGAAGCCTATATCCGCTGCCTGGATCACGCGTGTCCCCCGCCGCAGCCCACGGCCTGCGAGAGCTGGAGTTACGGGTCCATCCAATGCTGAACTCCTCTTAGCTCACACCTGGGTAATCTAGGGATCTTTTGAAAAGATTCTTAGATGTTCAAGAAAATTCCAGCTTGAGAAACAAGAACTTGAAAAAGGGAAATTCTTATAAGAAAATACCTTTCAACTGCAAATTAATATTACAGAAGTGGCACTGACCTTTATAACAATGAGGTGTTTATCTTAAAAATTTTAATTGCAATGAAAACACACCTTGGAAAAGTCTCACAGGACTCAGGGATCTCTGGAAATACTCCATGTGTCTGTATTTGCATGGGTCCTCCCCTTCTTGCGGTCCCAGGTTGGTTAACACTGACTCACAAGACGATCAGACAGGTGCAGGTATGAGAATAACCCATCAGAGATTAAACCCTCTAGGCAATTTCATTGCTCACCATGTGTTAATACCGCACTGAAAGCACACTTGTGGATAAAGACTGGGTGAAACTCACTCCTTGCCCTGCTGGGCTTTGCCAGCCAGCGGCGTCCACTGCACAGGATTTTCTGTGGTGCCATATCACTGCCCACGCTGGGAACAATGGGTGAGAGCAACCCCCGAGATCGGGGGCTGCAGCTGAGGCTGGGAGCTCCCTCAGGCCAGGCTTGCGTGGACACTGCTCCAAAGACAGCTTGTCTCCATGTACTTGTGAAGTGACCTCAGTTTGTCACTTACAGGCCAGTTTTACCCTCAGAATGCACTCTGAGCTTCTTTCCCCTTCCTTCCACTGCAGCCCTGCAGCTCAGGCCCCAGACACCACAGCCACGCAGTGCCCATGCAACAGCTTGCCCACGTGACCTCTGTGCAGCCCACGCCACACTGGGCCCATGCCACACCCAGACCCACAGGACCTCCGTGCAGCCCACGCCACACTAGGCTCATGCCACACCCGGACCCACAGGACCTCCGTGCAGCCCACGCCACACTGGGCCCATGCCACACCCAGACCCACAGGACCTCTGTGCAGCCCACGCCACACTAGGCCCATGCCATACCCGGACCCACAGGACCTCTGTGCTGCTGAGTCCCCATCCCTCAACCATGGGGCATTCCATGTCGCCACTCGGCTCACATCTGCTGCCACACAGGATTTTCAAGGTGTTCATACTCAGCACGCCTCCACGCACCAAACCTGGCCCGCTATCTGTTTTTGTAAAGTTTTACTGGAACACAGCCACACCCATTTGTTTACTCAGACAGCATCAAACCTGAGTAGCTATGACAGAGACCTTCTAGCCTGCTAAGCCTGAGATAATTCTTTCCCACCTGGCCCTGCACAGAAGACGCCGGATGGGCCCCCGGTCTGGACTCATACTGATCCGAGCTTTTCTTCTCCGCCTAGAAGCTGCCTCTAAGGCTCTTCAGGTGGGTCCTGTCAATCCTGATCCTGACCACTCCCTGCTCATCCTCCCAGCTGTAATGCTCCAGATCTAAACCCTTCTTCACATCCCAATTCAACTCCAAGTCTGTATCACCTCCTCTGCTAATTATACACACAATCGCTCCAGACCATATATTTGGGTGGCATCAAAGAATTCAGTCCGTTAAATCACGGCAGCAGCTGTTCACTGAGCGCCCACTCTGTGCTGGGTCCTGTGTGCACCACCCCAGCTAGTTCCCAGAACTAAGCAGGTGGTGAGTATCTGGAGTCTGATTTAATGAGAAAACCAAAGTGCAAGGAGTAAATAACTCCCAAGGCCACGCAGCTAAGTGGCAGGGACCAAATTCTAGAGCGCTGATGTTAGCACCTGAGTGGTAGCCTCTCCAACCTGGCTTCTAACACCTTCAACCAGGAGAGCGCATGGACAGCCCAAATCATCGACAAAGATGCTCCTGGAACAGAGAACTCAGGCCCTGTGGGATCCAGCCCAGGCACCTGCATTTGAATTTCTCACTGCACGCTGCCTCAGGGTGCACCTTTGCTCCAGTGTCCATGTGGCAGGCACATTCCTGGGTCCCCTTTCACGAAGCCCCCCACATCTCTGTCGCTGCCAGGCCTGGCTTCTTTGTGCCTCCCCGCCATTTATTTTCAAGCCTCTTTCCTGCCTCCTCCATGACGTTACTTGAAACCCACAGCCTCACAGAACCTGTCCTATCGAAGGCTGCTAAGGAGCCCCAGTCATCCGAGCTAGCATCCTCTTCCGGCCTCCCCGATGCCTGCATTGCCCAGATTGCATGCTGCTCTGGGACACTGCTCGGGGCTGACGTGGGGCCAGCTGCCTGCTGTGCTCTCACCTCTCCCAAGTCCCGTCGCCAGCTCCTCTTCTTGCTTCACACTCACCTCACCCTGACTACTGGACAAGGCTCTGTGTGGACTGGCACAGTGTTAGATGCCACTTTATGAGGACCTGCAAGGGACAGGTACAGCCCTGCCACACTGGGGCTCTTGCCCCATGCAGCTGCCTGTCCGGAATGGCCCCCGCAAGCTGGTCATCACCTCCAAGTCAACAGCCAACATCAGCGTCAGCCTTTGTCCCACGCCAGGAGCAGCTCCCAGTTCCCGCTGCTGCCTTCAGGGTTCTCCCCGCACCCCAGGCCAGCTGGTTTCTGCTTTGCAACCTCTCTCATCTCCCTTCCCTTTTGCTGCCACTTCTGAACAACCTCCAGAGCTTTGGAACTGGCCTCTCCACACTCCGGTCACATCCAGAGAGCCTGTCAAAACCAGATAAATCTTCCTAAAATCCTGCCTGGTTGTCCCCATCCCGCTCACTAGCCTCCCTAAGTCCTCATTGCACACTCAGAATCAGGTCCAGACTCTGCATCCAGTGCTGGGCACAGCCCTGCGGTCTGGCCTGGGGCTCAGGCTCTCTCCTGGCTGAATCCCAAGCTCCAGCCAATCTGGCCAAGCTTGCCCCCTCCCTGACCTCCTCCCCTTTCCCCCAGGCCCTCCCACCCCCCGGAACTCGCCTCCTCCTCCTCTCCCTGCGCCTGAAATGTGGTCTCCCCCATCCTAGCCTCAAGCAAGTGCACAGCACCCATGGCTGGCATCTCTCCATCTCTCCTGCGGCCAGAGGGTCGCCTCGGGACCACTGTGCCTGCAGCCTAGCCTCCCCCTCCATGCACCACCCTTAAGCAGCGCGTGGCACCTCCAGCTGCTCTGGGTATGGTCCTGTGGTTTCCAAAAGCCCACACTTTTGGACATTTCCATATTACTCACAGTGACAGACACCGCAGTGCCTTTTGTACATACTCATGTCACAAACACCAAAGACTCATGGATTACTAATGAGTGAATAAGGGAAAACTTCAAATGAAGGAAGGTGGGCGCAAAGAGGTGTCACTGAATATACTTAAAAAGGATTAAGAATTTACTTTAAAATTGATGAAATATAACTATTTTGCTATATTCTGTTGCCTATTGTACTCCTGAGATTGTTGGCATTATCACTAGACTTCTTCATACATTATCGAAGAGACAAAGTTCTAGAACTTAACCACTTAAGACACATGCAAGCAAATATGTGGTGTAAACTACCAGTGTTTCAGATTGGGCTTTTGATCAAAACTTGAAATAGCTGGGAAATGACTTTCTGAATGTGATCCAAAGGCCGGAGGGGAAATTGCATGTTTTTCAGCCTTTGGTTCCACCCAGAGTCTAGGATTCAACAACACACATTCACAGACCTAGGACCTATCTGAATGAGTTTACGACTTTGGCACATAAGGACTCAGTTTTAGTATCTTGCCATCTACACGGCCAACCCAGCAAATTCCAGTATTGCGCAGTTTGGGATTTATCACGGCCTATCATCTCTCTTTCCCAGGCACTGTTTCATTGGTGTAGCCCAGAAATCACTGGAAAGCCAACAACTTCAAACCCCACACAGCAGCATGAGGCAATTTAGAGCAAACTTGTCAAGTCTGGTCTTGGCCAAGCTGAGCAGCGTTGGATCAAGAGTTAAGCCAAGAATCTTCTCAACAATTCCAACAGAAATGGCCCTTTGCCTAGGAGCATAATATTTTTATAAAAGCTGGCATAATCGACCAAGAAAACAAACTAGAAGCTTATAGAAAAAGGGTGTGTGCTTGTGTTAACCGAGGGACCTGCTCCATCACACCGTCTTTGTGAAATAAACATTTCTAAGAATTAAAGTCAGAATCAAAAACAAATATTTGCAATTCTTGAGCTACAATCTCAGGCTCTTTTTGGCCCCCGTGTTCAAGACTGAATGCCTTCCTGCTAATTATGATGTATGTCATTGAGAAACTGCACTCCTATCTCTAAGAATCAAATCAGAAACCAGAGCTGCAGCTGGGTGTGGAGCTGCCCCCCTAAGCTTAGAAAAACTGCCAAATGCCACGGCTTGCCATTTTCAAAAAAATATTTTATGGGACAAAGTGAAAGCTAGAAATGACCGACTCCTGTTGAACACCGTAAGAAACAAAGGCTAGGACTCGGCTGGGCGCAGTGGCACACGCCCGTAATCCCAGCACTCAGGAGCAGTGCAGGGCGGACGACTTGAGTCCAGGAATTTGAGGCAAACCTGGGCAAAAAAAAACCACTACATGATACTTAAGTGCATCGTGAGCTGCAAGGAAACGATGCTGTCCCTCAGGTCTGATTCTTGCCCCGTCTCTTAAAAGGATAGAGGCATGCCGGGTTCCCTTCTTGATGATACTGGATGGAAGCGTTGTTCTTACCCCCTCAGTTCAGCACACTTGCTGAGAACCTGCAATTTGCGATACAGGGTACCAGTGACGAAGGAGATGGGAGGATGAGTGGACTAGAGCCCCACCCCAGAGCAGCTTCAGAATGTCCTCTCTCAGCTGTGTCAAGGATGGGGGCTGCATCCTGAGGACAGGCCCGTGCTTAGTTACATTTCTGTTTTAGGAGGTAGATCTGAGGAAAAGCCCCAGACCAGCTGACCAAAGCTGCTGGCAGCAGTTGGAGGCCCAGGGCAAGCATGTTCTGTTCTCACTTCTCTGCTGGCCTTCCTCTGTCACAGCCTTCAAACACATAACTTCTGTTTCCTGAACTACACTTGTTCACATGAGGTCACCAATGCCAGGCACTTAGAAAATACCGCCCAGGACAGGGGGCCTCCTAAATTGAAAATCCTCATTTAAAAACAGCTCATCTCTACCAAAAATACAAAAATTAGCCAGATGTGCTGGCGGGTGCCTGTAATCCCAGCTGCTTGGGAGGCTGAGGTAGGAGAATTGCTTGAACCCGGGAGGAGATCACACCACTGCACTCCAGCATGGGCAACAAAGCGAGATTCTGTCTCAAATACATACATACATACACACACACATACACACACACACACACACATACACACACACACATACACACACATACATACACACACATGCACACACACATACACACACACATACATACATACACAAATACACATACACACACACATACATACATACATACAGAGTCGAGGACTCCTGTCTTATTTACGTGGAATTATCTTACTGGCCCATCTTAATGGCACCTTGGAAGCTGATTTAGAGATCTCTGTTTTTTTTTCCCCTACTCAATTTATTAGCAATTGCATAACTTTACTTTTTAAAAAAGTGCTTCCATTCACATATCCACCAGTCTGTGCCTTCCAATTTCTGTTTCTGTTGCTCTGGACATTAACTCTGAAGAGTTGCCAATTTTCTCAGAAGAGATTTAAATAAAATTCTGAAGCCAAAGGTAATTTTCTTTATAATTGGCATTAAAAGGTCGCATGAACTAGATGAAGGATGGTTGCTAGGCACATCTGCCACTGGGCATTGTCTTAAGCTTAAGAACAATCAATGACAAAAGGGAAGAAAAGGTTTATTGGCCAATCCTCAAAATGAGGGAATATTAAATACAGTTGCACATAAATAAGAATCTAAATAGAAATGTTTCTAATTCAATTACTTAGAAACACAGGGCAGAGAAAGAGGTGGGCATGCAGACAGTTCATCGGCAACAGACTTCACTTCTGTGAGGAGGACCTGCTCATCTCCAGAGCTAATGAATGGCTTCTTCATCAGACTTCTTGCAATGCTTAGGTCTTATTTACATGACTGTCTTTGAATGAGCTCAAAGTGGAGTCAAGAATTTGAAATTCACTGTTCTGAAAACACCCAGGATTAACTCATTCACTGCACAGGCTACTTAACAAGGTCCTATTACGTATCATTTAGTTGCAGAGAACATAGCTGGGTGAACAGGAGAAGTGGGGCTGACCAGAAGGGGCCTCGGGGGAGAGGAACCCACAGAGGAAGGGCCAGGACCCACCTCCAAGGCTCCTATGGTTGGGGGAGGTGGAGGGTCGGGGGAGGCCAGTGGGTGGTAGGTTCAGCAGAGACGTTAAAGGCACTAGACAGGGAGGGGAAGACAGGACTGGCCCGTTCCAGATTCACATTGGCTGCTGGCAGAGAACCAGCCAGAGGGAGCCAGCAAAGCTGCCCAGGCCAGGCAGGGAGCTTCTGTGACACCAGCAAGTTTCTGTACTTGATCATCAGTAACCAAAACTAAGCAGTCTCATTCAAGTCATTATATGCTCCCATTAAAGCTCCTAAAGAGTTCTTGTCCATCATCACAACTCATAAATTTGACACATATGGCATATTTTAAAAATCAGCAAATCTTGAATGTTTATCTGACTTTCAGTCAATCACCTGCTTCTAGTTAAGCTGACCAAAGACACTGGCTAAATCTCCTCAGAGAACATTCTGGAAACGTTCATGTGATGCCACTCTCACATATGTACCAGGACAGGCACTCTAAAGCGTTTTCCAAGCAGAATTTCATCAGCTACTCAGGCCTGTCACGGAACTCTAGCATCATGTCCAGGATGCAAGTCCCTTAGAAAGAATCCGGTTCCTCCAGCAAGTTCTAGGAGAGCAGCACTTGGATCTCCCGGACGCGGCTCAGTGTGAACTGCGATTTGCACAAATCCAGGCACAAAATCTAAGAATTCCTAACATTTATACAGAATTGTACACTTCCTCCTGGCTGGTGATATTGAACCGTGAGAAGTGTCCTTGTGACACGGATCTGTCTTAGGGCTTTGGAACGTAACAAAAGTCTTGGGGAACTTACTTTCCTGTGGATGTCTCTAAATGAGGTAGGTGGTGCTCATTTCTTTTTTTTTTTTTTTTTTTTGAGACGGAGTCTTACTCTGTCACCCAGGCTGGAGGACAGTGGTGCAATTTCAGCTCACTGCTACGTTCGCCTCCCGGGTTCAAGCAATTCTCTGCCTCAGCCTGCCAAGTAGCTGGGATTACAGGCGCCCACCACTACATCTGGCTAATTTTTGCATTTTTAATAGAGATGAGGTTTCACCATCTTGGCCAGGCTGGTCTTGAACTACTGACTTCGTGACCCACCTGCCTTGGCCTCCCAAAGGTGGTGCTCATTTCAACTTCAAGGCTCCATTCTGATTTTTTCCTTTTTCCTTTAAATGCTGTCAGCAGATGTAGTTACCACATACACAATTGCTTACGTGTATTCACAGACTTTATTAGATGATTCTTTTAAGAAGTTATGAGATTTGAAGACACACAGAAAAGAAATCCTTTGAGAAGTGTCCAATTTGCAGAGGATCTGTATTTGTGGAAAGATAAAGTTGGTCTCACGCATATACAAGGCTCCCACAAATTTTCCCATGGCCTGAGACTCTCCCCCTGTCCCATGTGCTAGGGTGGCCCCCCTGCATCTCCCTCTGTCCCCAATCAATGCAGAGCTAATTCGTATTTCAAACTTCCCCCTCAGCCAGTCTGAGCCCAGACTCATGGGCAGTTACATTTCTTTGCAAGGCTTGATTTATGCACCCAAACTCTCCAACCCACGAATACAACAATAAAAAATGCAGACCAGGGATGGAAATTTGCAAGTACACTTGCTCATTCCACACTAGGTGAAGTGGTTTAGATAGCTGTCGCTAATACCAAGGGGTTTATTAATAGGCAAAAATTAATTGTATGTAGACTGAATTAATGAGATGGAAAAACATGCATATTTCAGCAAATACAGAGGGGACCGGTCTGCCGAGGCATCTGTAATGAAGTGTCTGGGCTGGGATGAGTGGGGAGCAGCTACCAGCAAGCCAGGGTCCTTTTGTGATGATGGGGGCTGGAGGTACTGTTAAAAAAGACGCTGTGAAATGTAAACAGCAGGCAACTGTTTTGAGCACAAAGTTGACCCCCGACGCATCTTCTGCAGACTGCCATCTACAGATTTATAAATAAATGATTAGATGTAAAATCTCCAGAGGCCCTCCTTTTCCACAGCAATTATAGGAGCAGATTATTACCATTCAAGTGGGGTTGCAGGGAAAGTTCCTTGACTGGCAGGAATCACTCACTGCTGTCCTCCCGTCTCAAGTCACCATGACAGGAAACCCAACGTTCCCCTGTACTGTGAACATTCTAACAAGCCAAGTCAATATGCACGGAACGAACACCTTCTTGAGTTAAAACATATTACTGTCAATAACAGGCTGAATTAAGAAAGTATGAAGTTTCAACTGTGATCAGTGTCAGAGAGTTCTCTATGGTTAAAAGTCGCCATGTGTATGGACGCCTTACACTCACTAGGACATGTTCTCTTTGGCTATTCTTAACAAATTTTTCATGTTGTGAAAACACAAGGTAATGAGGCTAATCAAAGAACAAGCAAATGAACAGTATCAAGTTCAGCACACATTTTTCTAGCCTGAGAATTTCCTTTCCTTTCTAAATTGCAGGGGGAGTATCACCTTTTAGCTTTCGGGCTCACTTTCATTACAAGAATGCTGCCCCCGTACTCCTACGCAGACACTAGCGCTTGGAAACAGGTTTTCCAAGACTCACGGCAGCAAAGTCAGCACCACTCCCTGCTCTCCTGATCATTTTCTCTTTTTAAAAACTGGTATGGGCTGGGTGCGGTGGCTCACACCTGTAATCCCAGCACTTTGGGAGGCCGAAGCTGGTGAATCACTTGAGGTCCAGAGTTTGAGGCCAGCCCCATTTCTACTAAAAATACGAAAATTAGCTGGGCGTGGTGGCGCATGCCTATTATCCCAGCTACTTGGGAGGCTGAGGCAGGAAAATTGCTTGAATCCAGGAGGTAAAGTTTACAGTGAGCAGAGATCATACCACTGTACTCCAGCCTGGGCAACAGAGTGAAACTCCGTCTCAAAAACGAAAAACAGCAACAACAGAACTGGTATGTAAAAGGAACACATTTTTTTAAGCTTTATATTTTAAAATTGAAGATTTACAAGAAAAATATTAGCGACAGTTCCCACGCACCTTCATTCAGTGTGACTTTCTACACAATCATAGTGTGTTACCAAATCCAGGAAGCTGACATCGACACATTTAACTAAACCACCTGTCTTATTTGATGTCACCAGTTTTTACAAACATTTCCAATTCTTATGTATTTTTATTTTTAATGGAATTTTAAAAAATCACGCATTTTTAAAATGAAATTTTATAACATGTTTAGATTTACAGGCACAAAACCCCCAACAGGATGCTGAACTGCCCCATCACAGTCACCTGTCAGGCTACACCTATGAAGTCACATGTCCCACAGTCCTACTGTTAACCCTGGTCTCTTTCCCATCACTGTCTGTCATTTCAAGAGTGTTATATATATTTAAAAAAATCCTCTCTTTTAGGATTAGCTTCCTTTACTCAGCACAGTGCCCTTTAGATCCAGCCAAATTGTACTGTGTATCAATAGTTTGTTGCTTTTTTTTTCTGTTTTTATAAGTATTCCATTGTCTGGATAGAACACAGTTTGCTTTTTCTTTCATCTTTAGAAGGACATTTGAGTTGTTTCCAATTTGGGGGCCACTACAAATAAAGTTGATACGGACACTGTGTACGGTTTTTGTGTGGACATACGTTTTCCTTTCTTTAGGATATAAGACCACAAGTGCAACTGCTGGGTCCTACGGAAACAGATGCGTAACCTTCTGGGAAATGGCCTCGTGGTCTCCAAGTGGCTGGTACGAGTGTGGGGTCTCTGCGTGGCACCATTTCCCTGTTGGCTAATGATAAACATGGTTTCGCAGGCTTATTGCCCTACGTATCTCTTCTTTGATGAAATGTCTGTTCAGATCGTTTGCCCATTTTCCAGCTGGAATGTTTATTTCTTATTTTTGAGTTTGGAGAGTTGGTTTCATGTTCTGAATCCAAGTCCTCTGTCAGATATGGGATTTGCAAATACAGTTGTTCCTTAGTATACACTGGAGATTGCTTCCAGGATTTCATGGATACAAAAATCTGTGCCTATACAAGTTCTCTAGTCGGCCCTGTAGAATCTGTGTACATGAAAAGCTGGCCCTCCATATACACAGTTTTCACATCCTATGAACACTATGTTTGAACCCACATTCGGTTGAAAAAAAATCCATATATAAGGAGACCCACAGAGTTCAAATCTGTGTTGTTCAAATGCCAATGGTATTTCCTGCTGGGCTGACTTGTCTCTGTTCTCATTTTATAAGGCCTTTTGCAGAGTAAAAGTTTAGGAACAGAATTTTTTAAAGTAATACAGAGTGAGACTCTGTCTAAAAAAAAAAAAAGTAATACAAAATATTGATCCTTCTGGAAATCTCTTGCTCTGCCAAGTTTCCAGGTTGGGTGATCGCTCTTATAGCTGAAGAGTCACCTCGGCCATCTTTCAGCAGAGGCAGCCAGGACCGCGGACGTCCCCACAAGAAATGTGGTCTTTACAGGATGAAGACGAGGCATGCTGCTTGGTATACTAAGGAAAACTTGATTCACATGAGAAATACACTACCTATCATCATGCCATTTAAAATGATATTTTCCTACCAGCTCAAATGAGTATTTACAGTGCCGCAGCGGGGCAAACGTGCGAAGTGACGTGGAAGTGTTCTAGTCCACAGTGCGCCCACCGCAGCTGGAGCCCATCGGACGACAGTGCTGCCTGCATGGTGCTTACTGTCCAGTGCAAGAGACAGACGAGTAGCAGCTGGCACTCCAGGGTCAGGCCACGGGACACAAAGGAGGGCCATGGCACATGCAGCACTGGTGGAGGGAGCAGTTTCAGAGGGAAATTCAGGATGGCAGCCACCACACTGTCAGTACAAGGATCGCCAGCAGCAATGCATGGTGGTGACACTTTACTGATAGGGTTGCTCAGGAAGCCTGCACAAGGCGTCCACATAGCGTGCACAAGGCCCATGTGAGGAAGTGTCAGACACGGCTGACACCTACACTTACCCTCACTGAGCGGTGAGGGTGCTGGGCATGAGGGGCCACAGGCACACGGTGCGGGGAGGGAGCAGCCACGTTCCCACAGGGACAAGGGAGGGTTGGGGAAGGCTTCTCAGAGCAGGTACCCAAGGAAGTACTTGACAGACGGGTTAAAGGAGCAGGAGGTGGAGAAGACAGGGCCACTGTTTCAGATCCAGGGGAGAGCAAGCCCTGGAGTCGCTGGAATGTCTGAACCTTCCTGTGTCTTCCTTTCCGCACCTGCGTGTCTCAATGCTGGCAGGTGGATAAGACGGGGGCCAGTGTTTCAGATCCGGGGGAGAGCATGCTCCGGAGCTACTGGCATGCCTCAATCTTCCTGAATCTTCCCTTCCATGCCTGGATGTCTTAGGGAATGGCGGGGGAGAAGACGGACCCCAGTGTTTCAGATCTGGGGAAGAGCGTGCCCCAAAGTTTCTGGAATGCCTGAACCTTCCTGAGTCTTCCTTTTCACGCCTGCGTGTCTCAGTGCTGGCGGGTAACTCAATACAGATGCCGAGGAGAAGGTGGTTTCTCCTCTCACCAATTTCCACAACCCACTGTAGTGCTGGAAAGCAGACTTTATTACAACACAGCTACAATCTAGCACAGGATCCCAAAGTCATGCCCACGAAATAAAATCCGAACTCAGGCTGACCTGCGTGCCAGTAGATTTTAACTAGCTTGTCTTGGCTTTCGTTGGCTTGTACAATTCACCAACCTTAATGAAAATTCACAGAGAGTCTACAAGTCATACAGTCGGTTAAAAAAACCTCTTCCTTGTACTACAATAGCATGTAATCGCTGTCACAAATCGATAGGATATGAATGAGAAGAATGGATGAAGTCTGCGAAAGCGGGGCGGGTTTGCCACTGAATTGCACCATGGCACAACACTTGCCTGTCTTTCTAAATCGAAGACATTTTCCAGCCTCTACACTTAAGCTATGGGACTAGGATAGGAACGGTATAATGGAGCATGGAATGATCTGTTCAGCCACAGTAATTCTGGAAAAATTACTTTTAATTTTGTGATGTTTTTGTATTCCCATGAAGTACATAGGAGTCTCTCTCTAACTATAAAAATGATGTGTTGTCTGCTATAGGCAGCACTTCTGACTGGAACTTCCAAAGGAAGGCATTAGGTTTGTTTTCTATGACTAATTTTTTTGTTTCAATGGCATCGAGTAAGATAAGATGGCTATAAGTTCTCAATGCACCAATGCTGAATAAAAAATAAAATCTTTCATTAAAGGATAAAAGTAGAGCTTGGATTTGTTTGCTGAACGTAGTACCTAACATAAAAATACACCCCAGCACGTCCCCACGTCAAGCTTCCTAAAGGATATCCTCTTACTGCATTCAAGATGTGCAACATTCCAAAGCTGGACTTTAACAGAAACTTCTAATAAATATTTTCTTAATATTCTCAATTACATACATTTCCATTGAAGCACGCCAACATTTCTCAAGCTGAGCTTTGCAGGCCTCTGGAGTCACATGGGCTGCCTCACGTGTTTGTGAAAAAGACGCTCATTGGTGCAACAACACTGTGAAACCCTGGGGCTCAGCCCCCAGGCCAATGTGGAAGGCTGAAGGCTGCAGGATCCCACAGCAGCGGGCGCGCTGCAACCCCTGTCCAAGCCACCGTTCCCCCAATCACTTAATTCCTAGAACCCTCAAGCATTCAAGGACTTCATAAATTTAGGGGAATAGATTAAAAGTGTGAAAGTTATTCAAACCAAGTTTTCTACAAAAACACATTAATCTGAACTGCTTGCTTGTAAGAGCTTAGAAAACAATCTTGCAATCCTATGACTAACATTTCCTTCCTACCAAGAATATCATGATTCTTTTTTTTTGTTTTTTTGATAGAATCTCACTCTGTCACCAGGCTGGACTACAGTGGCATGATCTTGGCTCACTGCAACCTCCGCCTCCTGGGTTCAAGTGATCCTTCCACCTCGGCCTCCTGAGTAGCAGGGACTACAGGTGTGCACTGCCATGCTTGGCTAGTTTTTAGATTTGTAGTAGAGACAGGGTTTTGCCAGGTTGGCCAGGCTGGCCTTGAACTCTTGACCCCACCTCGGCCTCTCAAAGTGCTGGGACCACAGGCATGAGCCACCACACCCAGCTCTTTCTGAGAGTCTCTTATGGCTTAGCACCACAAGCACTGAACTGAGTCTACACCCGGTGCACACACAACATAGCAGATTCTGTGTCACTAAAATGTTACGGAGTGGATTTCGCCCCAGGCACTGAGGGTTTGATTACATTTTTTACATGCAGTTTAGGGTTCAAGATAAATACCTTACAGTGTATCTCTTAGCGTCATCAAAAGACGCATTTTCCCAGGGAAGACGCTTTTTAGTAGGTTAAAAGTCTCTTCCTCCTGCCTAACTGGAGGTGATGAACGCTTTCTAACGCGGCCCTCCGGGAGGCAGGAGCTGCTACAGGAGCCCCCGCAAAATGTGGCAGGGAGGCCCCTAGCCCCGGCAGCCTCTGTCCTGTGCCCGCAACGGCATCTGGCACTTGCTCCTGCTTGGAGAAGGAGGCTCAGCCAGGGCGGCGGCGCCGCCTGGAGAAGCGTGCCTGATGGCACCCTTGCAAGCTCCTGCGCCTGCAGAGACTAAAAGTGCGGAAACAAAGGGCCGGCACCACGGTGGCTTCATCCTGAGCGCGGGGGACACAGTACTCATCATTCCAGGTCTCTACAACAGTGACTCCAAAGCCCTTCCTCCCTCTCACCTGAAACCAGAAATAACGCTTCCCCGCATAGAGCCACAGAGGCGTTCTTTTCTTGAGCCTCCTCTTTGGAATTTTACGCCCAGCCTCCCCGAGAGGAGCGAGAGGAGCACATCTGGACAATAATGAAGGGTGGCGCCGGGCAGGCCTCCGGAGTTACCGAGGGCTCGGCATTCACAGCCTGTCAAGGTAACTTTATGAGCTCACACCCAGTTTCTGTAATTCCAGTAACGACCTGCAGACACCAAAAGAATCTAAATTTATCACCGCTCCTCTTATGGCCAACAACGGGCCTCATCAGAAAGCTGAAGGGCGGTGCTGCTGGTGGGGACAGAGGTGCACCCAGAACCCGGTCTGACTCTTGGTGGTGCTGGCAGCAGCCCGGGTGACCTCTCCCTTCGCCCCCTGCCTGGCCCACACCCCTCACCTTGTTGGGGGCTCTGCGGTGGGCAGTTCTACCACGGCCAGTGCCTCCTCCCAGCAGACAGAACAGTCCACTGGGCTGTGAACCCTGGCTGGTGTTAGAGCAGGGACCAGGAGGCAGGCATGTGCTGAGGTGGCCTGTCAGGTGGGGACAGAGGCACTGCTTACAGATAGACCAGGTGAAAGGCAGGCCCTGACTCCAGGTTACACACGATTTTCTTTTGCTCATCGTCAGATCTGGACACTGCCCAGCGACTTGCCATGGCTTCCCTTCAGAGAAACAGAGAGCTAAGGCATGGCGGCCAAAGCCTCAGGTTGGCTATTCTCTACGGCGCAGAGATGAATACACAAGTTAGGGACCTGCTGATTTACGGTAACCCTGGGAATCAGGAAAGCTGAAACGTGTTAGCAGAGGTCAACTCAGGTCAAGCTAGAAATAAAATGGTATTACATAAAATCATTAAAAATAATTATAAATAGAAAATGCTTATAAATAATATAAAACAATTATAAATTATAAGGGCAAAAGACATAAAACACCATAAAACTGAAAATGAAAATATGTGCATTAAAATTGTCTTAAAAAAACACGTGTTTCATGTAAATCAACTCCGGCCTGTCATTTCCCTTGGCCCATCAGAGACACCCGCACAGCACATGCCCAGGGCTGCAGAATCAGCCACTTTGCCCCCGCATGGGTACTACTAGCACGCTGATGGTAGAAATGGCTTCAGTATCGCAACTGAGCTATGGGTAAGATGGTCACTATTTCAGACTTACTAAAATAAGGACCTTGAGGACTCCAATGAATAACTGCTTTTCAGTACTTTTTCCAAAAGAAAAATACACTCATAATGCCCAGTATCTGTGATTCACTGTTTTATGCTATATAGAATTCTCTGTGCTAAAAAAAAAGTTAAGTATATGAGGTCATTTTACTTCTAAGATCTAAATGTAATGTAAGCGTCTGTTTCCATATTTACCAAGAAATTCCCAATGAGATAGAAAATTTCATTTCCTCATGTGCTTTTTCTGCAGAACAGTCATTCTTTTTTTTTTTTTTTTTTTTTTTTTTTTTTTTTTTTTTTTTTCCCTTGTGGTATGCAATCCAGACAGTGGGGAGAATCTGCAAGGGCGACTCTTGGGCTTATCTCTCCTGCCTTCCTGTGCCCATGCTGACCCCCGGCTGTGAAATCCAGGCATGGCTGTCATGCCCCAGGCCCTCCCCCTTAAGCCTCCTACAGTGTTCATCAGCCTTTAGTTCTACACTTACTCATGCATCTTCCCTCTTATTCAACACTAGGGAAGAAATGAACAGGTTTGCTTTTTGATTTTTTTTTTTTTAATCTGTATTTTTTTTTTGAAAGAAAAAGAAAGAAAATAATAAAGAGAGAAAGAAAGAAAAAAAAGAGAATAAAAGAAAGAGAAAAAGAAGAAGAAAAAGAGGGAGAGAGAACAGGAATCTTGCTCTATTGCCCAGGCTAGAATGCAGTCTAAAAATGGGTATTAAAAAGCTCTTTTATACTAATAATTGTGTTATACGATGGGAGACAGGAAGGAATAAGGGGAGGAAAATAATAAACAAAACAGCTAACCAATATTTCATTTGAACCTATGAAATACTATGTAATTGCTGGGGGAGTGATTTACTCCCCAACCATGTGGTCTCTTTTAGAATAAATGTGATGTGTTACTAAAAAAAAATGGATGTTTTGTGGATTTGAAGTAGAGAGTTCTGTAAATGTTTATTAAGTTTACTTGTTCGAGGTATAAGTTCAAGTCCTGGATATCCTTGTTAACCTTCTGTCTCATTAATTTGTCCAATATTGACAATGTAGTGTTAAAGTCTCCCACTATTATTGTGTGGGGAGTCCAAGTCTCTTTGTAAGTCACCAAGAACTTGCCCTATGTATCTGGGTGCTCCTATATTGTGTGTGCATAGACTTAGGATCATTAACTTTTCCCATTACATTGATCCCTCTACCATTATACAATGTCCTTCTTGTTCTTTTGTTTTCTATTACTTTGAAGTCTATTTTATCAGAGATGAGAATTGTAACTCCTTTTTTTTTTTTCTCTCCATTCGGTTGGCAAATCTTCCTCCATCCCTTTGTTTTGAGTCTCTGTATATCCTTGCATGTGAGATGGGTCTGGATGCAGCTTACTGATGGGTTTTTTAGAATGGCTGATACTGGTTGTTCCTTTCTGTACATAGTGCTTCTTTAGAAGCTCTTGTAAAGCAGGCCTGGTGGTAATGAAATCTCTGAGTACTTGCTTGTTTGTAAAAAATTGTATTTTTCCTTCACTTATGAAACTTAATTTGGCTGGATATGAAATTCTGGGTTGAAAGTTCTTTTCTTTAAGGATGTTGAATATTGGCCCCCACTCTTTTCTGGCTTGTAGGGTTTTGCTGAGAGATCTGCTGTGAGTCTGATAGGCTTCCCCTTGTGGGTAACCTGTCCTTTCTCTCTGGCTGCCCTTAGTATTTTCTCCTTTGTTTCAACCCTGGTGAATCTAATGATTATGTGCCTTGGGGTTGCTCTTTTTGAGGAATATCTCTGTGGTGTTCTCTGTATTACCTGGAGTTGAGTATTGTCCTGGCTTGCTAGGTTAGGAAAGTTTTCGTGGATAATATCCTAAAAATATTTTCCAGGCTTGGATTCATTCTCTTCGTCACATTCAGGTAACCTATCAAACGTAGATTAGGTCTTTTCACGTAGTCCCATATTTCTTGGAGACTTTGCTCATTCCTTTTTACCCTTTTTTCTCTAATCTTGTCTTCTCGTTTTATTTCATTAAGTTGGTCTTCGACCTCTGAAATCCTTTCTTCTGCTTGATCAATTCGACTGTTTAGACTTGTGCATACTTCTCGAAGTTCTTGTATTGTGTTTTTTAACTCCATTAATTCACTTATATTCCTTTCTAAATTGTCCATCCTCATCAACATTTCATCAAACCTTTTTTCAAGGTTCTTAGTTTCCTTGCATTGGGCTAGAACATGTTCTTTTAGCTCACAGAAGTTTCTCATTATCCACCTTCTGAAGCCTGATTCCGTTATTCCTCACATTCATTCTCGATCAGGCCTTTTACAATTGGTGATGAGGCACTGCACTCCTCTGCAGGAGGAAAGACATTCTGATTTCCGGGGTTTTCAGCCTTTTTGCGCTGGTTTCTTCCCATCTTTGTTGATTTATCCACCTGTCGTCTGTGTAATTGCTGACGTTCAGATTAGGTCTCTGAGTGGACGTCCAACTTGTTGGTGGTAAAGTTTTTTCTGTTTCTTAATTTTCCTTCGGCGGACGCCCCTCCCCCACAGAGCTGGACCTCCCGGGTTCAGCTGTACTTGCTGTGAAACTCTCAATCCTCAGCAATGCCAAGTGCTGTTTTTTGTGTGTGTGTAGGGGGGACCAGCCTTCCCCTGCGGCGACCCACCACGCCGACTAAACAGCGGCGTTAAGATTCGTGGCGCTTTTCTGCCCGGGAATCTCCCGGTCTGGTTCCCCACTTCAGTCCGCTTTTTCAATCAGCTAATGGGAGACTCTGCCTTCCCGGAGCTCCAAACGCCAACCAAAAGGGCACTAGTCCCGTATACTCCGGACTGAGAACCGCCGCGCCGGGGCGCCTGCAAAACGGCCGCGCCCGCCAAAAGAGTCGCGCTGGGCGACCCGTGGGGCTCCTCCACCAGGAATCTCTTGGTCCGTGGGCAATAAAAATTCGTCTGAAAATGTGGCGTCCACTCACTCTCTGCGCTTTAGTGGGAGCTACAATCCTGAGCTGCTGCTAATCGGCCATCTTGGATCTCTCTCTCTGCAGAACAGTCATTCTTAATGGTTTCTGTTATTTGAAAGAATCCATTTATCAATTTAAAAGTGATTATAATTATCAAATGGTTATTTTTCATTAACAGAGCATAGTTCCAGCTGCCAGTTCCATGCCACGTGCAGAGCCCGGCGTGGCCCAGCCCCGCGAATGCGTCCTCTTGCTGATCTCAGCCACTTCCACAGGGACCCTCAGGGAGTGCGCTGCAGATGCGGAGATGCACCTCTTCACAGAAGAACACTGGCCAGAGGGAGAAGGGCCACTGTGCGTCCGCTGTCAAGAGCCTTTCTTCTCCCCTGCAGTCAGTCATCCCCCACGGCCCCAGGGCTGTTGCCATCAACCTCTATGTTCACAGAAGGAACTGGTGGGTGCTGCCCACACCGAGCCTGGCCAACAATGACAGAGGCCAAAGTGTCCCATTGCCAAGGAGATGGGGGGAGGGGCATGGGGAAGAGGAAGTGAAGGAGGCTTCAGTAACATCTGGCCCAATGCCCTGGGGAAATACGGTCTAGTCCAGCCCTGGCTCCCACTGATTCACACACAGGATGGTGGCTTCACCCCAACTCCCCATCTGGGTCTGGGACAGCCACTCCTGGGAGTCAGAGGAGAGGTGGGGGTACACCCCGCTCAGCCAATGGAGCCCCTTCCCTCATTCACTCACACATATTCATGAGAGCCGGGAGTGGTGTCAGACAGCAGCTACCCTGTGATGACACATGGCTGGGACCTTGCAGAGGCCACAACTGAGTGACGCCTGCCCCTGAAATCCACTAGGTTTTGGTTCAAGGAAAAGGGACCTGGGGGGTGTTGTGAGGAGGGGGGTGGTGGATGCCACAGGGAAAGGGGCTCTGGCATCCTCTTCCCGACGGTTCCACCAGCCTCTGTCACCTTGGCCTGCTCCCTTGGTGACACCACCCACTGGGTCTCTCTCTCTTCTCCCTGATGCTCTGGCCAGAGGGGACTGCAGCAGCAGCTCTGGGGTGGGGGCTCTCAGGCCACATCTCTGCACATGCTGCTTCTCTGAGCTCCACACCTGCATGCCCACCCATCCGACTCACTGCTTCCATGGACCTCAACATGAGCAGGCCCAAGCCTGAAGCGTTGCCCCGCCCCACCACTCCTGGCTTTCTGTTCCATCTCCCCTTCTGGTGGGGCTCCCCCTCCTGTCAGTCACACGCCAGCAGCACGGGCCACTCACGCCCTCTCCTCCTCTCTGCCTTATTTAATCACAAAGTCCTTGTTTTAACTCCTAACTGTGTCAATCTGTCCATGGGTAGATGTCACTGCTGCCATCTTTCTACCTGTCTAAGCCCAGTCATCCCCTGCCGGGACGCACCATGGTGGTCTACTGACTGGCCTGCCCTTATCTGCCTGCCCAACCTCTCCAAATCCAATGTGCTCGCCACACTATAGCCAGGGTGAGACCTCGAGACAAAAGTCCTCTGGTAGCCTGTGGCTTCTCTGTCCAAATGGCCTCCTGACACCCTCTCAAACCACCAGGTGTGCTGGCCCCTTGTTCCTGCCTGGCCCTCAGCCAGGTCCTCTGTCCTGCTTTGCACGGCGAGCACACAGGTCCTCCTTGGGTCCCCCGAGTGCACCGAGGGGTCCTTCACAGGCGCACGTGGCTCAGATCTCATTCAAATGCTGCCTCTTGAAGAAGCCGCCTCTGGCCCTGTTAGACACCCTCACGATGCCTCGTATCTCTCCTGTCTCTCTCAACTACGACTAAGCCATGCTTTGTCCATTAGTTGTTGCAAGTCACCCTCCTCCCCTGCACTGTGGATTCCAAGCGGGGCAGCGAGGCCACGTCTTCATCTCTCATGCTGTGTTCCTAGCATGGACCCCAACAGGTAGTGACGCTGGAAAGATAACGGCCCGCAGAGGGCTATGGAGCATGAACACGCAGGATACAGCCCAGGGGGAGGTTAAAGCTGGGGCGTCCCAGCTACTCCACCTCCCCCAGGCTGCTGCCACAGGAGGACAAAGCCACCAAGATTTTGCCATGCTCCCTAGAAATGTGTCTAATTTTTAGTTTTCCTTTGAAAACTTTTTTTCACCTTTCAGGACTGCACTGGGTTTTGGTATCTGGGTCACGAAAGAGAAACACATTTGCATTTCCATCAAGACCTGCCCTCAAAGATAAGCAAGGGGGTCCACATGGCCATTAAGAGGTCAGGAAGGAGCAAGGGAGTACACTCAAATCACAGCTGTCCCTAGAGCCACCTCAGGGGCAGGTCGGGGGAGGGAGTGCAAAGCCAGATCCCAAAGCAGACAGCCGATGAGGGGCCGGCTCCCAGATCCCTCTGCTAATGTGTGTGGCACTGAAGCATCACACCCAAGCAATGCAGCTTCCAAACGACAGCCACTGTGGAGTTTATACCGATTTTAAGGAATTAGTCACCTCAGAATTAAAAAAACATTTGAGTGGTTACTAAATTGTATGACTTTGGTCCCCAAAGCAATATGCATTAACATCTTATGATGACATGAAAGAATTCTGGCATTTAGTTTAATAAAAAGAGACAATGGCAACAACTTCCCGTGAATCAGAGAGCGCTAAATCAGAGGAATGAGGGCGCTGCCTTCCTACAACAGCCACGACAATCGCTATACGTAAGAGGTCCAAGAATTTAAAATTCAGTTACTTGTTCAAACCCAGACAGATGAACCACACTGCGGCTTCAAATCAATACTTTAAAATATTTAGCAAAAGGATTGGGTTTGGCAGAAAGGTATGACCTTTTTCCCCACAAGCATCAATTGAGATATTAACAAAAATCACATTTAGTAAACATATTTAAACTCACATTAAATACCACCTAAAATGTGGTTTCATATGATCCAAAAAATTAATATATCCTATCACATTTTTACTTCCCACTAATTTGAAATTACAAGGTGGCAATTTCTTCTACTAATAGACCCAGACCAGGAGAACTCACAACCCCCTGAATGGGCATCAAGCTGATGTGGACAGAATCAGAGGGCTGGTCCTTGGCCAGGGCTCACCTGCCCCGGTCTCCAGCAGAAGACCAAGGCATGGGGGGGCTTCAGGCGGAAGTGGAGCTCAGCTTCATCTGCCAGCTGGGCTTGACTGCAAGGTAGCAGGCACTGCGAGGAAGTCACCTTAACCAGGACACAGAGACTAAAATAAAGTTTGGGGTGGCAGGGTGTGTTTGCACACACAAAATTCTGCTTGTTGCAGAGAAATGCTGCATGTCTCAGAAAGGAAGATGGGGGAGGTGGGCAGGGGGTGAGAGAAAGTGGGTTTGTTGTCAGTGTTGTTTATAACATGATTTTTTTTTTCAATTGGGATGTGGGATTTGAACTCAGCTTTAAGAAAGGAATGGGTCGTACTCTAAGAGCAGATAGTGACAATTCTGGGCCAGCATACAGGAGGAAACAGCAGCACAGGGGCCACCCCTACCCTGGGATGAAGCACCATTCCTGAGAGGTGACTGCCTGGGGCAACAGACAGTGCCTTGCAGGGTCCTTTGAGCCCCCCTCATCTTGGGGGAGGAATCTGAATGGCCACCCTGCAGGAGTAAAAGCGAGCTGTCAACTAGACCAAACCTCCAAGGAACCACAGCTCCACTCCAATCATATCAGTCCCTAGGACTAGAATGAGCTCATCCCACACTATTAGTGCCCCAAGCACCACTAGAGGAAGAAAACATCCTCCCGGGCAACATGTCATTTCTACACACTGTTTTTCAAATGTGCGAATGTGGCATAAAATAAAAAACAACTGGATATACGAGGAGGTAAGACAACATGAATAAAAATGGCAGAAATAAAGACTAAAAATAGATCACAGGGATTCCAGGTGCTGGAATTTAAAGTAATTGTACTTTACTACCTTCAAGGAGGAAAAAAGCTAAGATCTCAAAATTCAAGACAGAATCACAAACTGTTTAAAAAAATGAAAATAGTCAAATTGAGAAATCATTGGAATAATGGATTCTATGAATGGGTTTAAAACCAAATTAGGCACAGCAGAAAAGAAAACAAATGAACTGTCAGAGAGATCGAAACACATGAACACAATGGATCCCACAGATACAAAATAATGGAAAATAACGAAGAACAAGGGATTTAGAAGATACAGGGAAGGGTGCCAGATGTGTAAATGTAGTCAAAGAAGGAAATTCAAGAGAATGGAGCAAAAACAACATCTGAAGAAGGGATGAGAACATTCTGAAACTGTTGAAAGACATTGAGCTACAGATTTAGGAAGACCTGTGATCCCAAAGCAAGATAAATATAAGATGTCTACACCTAGTCAGATCTCAATGGAGAGAAAAGACATTACTTCAAAGAAGAGCTGACTTCTCAAGAAGGATGATGGAAGCCTGAAGAAAAAGTCACAGTATCTCTGGATTCTGAACAGAACAAATGCAAACCTAGACTCCTGTAACAAGAAAAATATCATATAAAAATACAGATACAATTAAGACAGTTCTAAAAAAGAAACCAAAACCAGAAGTTGCCAGCAATTCCACATGAAAGGAAATCCTTAAAGGCTACGGTGTGCTGGTAACTGCTTCACTGGCACTGCACAGTTGGTATGCATGTAGATGTGCATTTTTAAAATATAAATTTTACTGATATAAAGGATGTGAAGTACACGATTTACTTGTAAATTCGATATAACCAACTGATTCTTACAGCAGGACTTTGTTGATATTTGCCAAACTCATGTCCACGGCCAAACTGTGGTTGCAACTGGGGAACACATAGTTCTACCGGAATGCTGCCAAGCTGACAAGACGGAGGGGAAGAAGCTGAAGATGTTATCTCAGAACTTCACATGTTTGGCAATGATGTGAGTGATTTCTTTGCTGAATGAGATGATACTTTTAACTACTGGAAGAGGAGTTAAATTTCTGGAGCTATTCAAAATGTAACAGTTATACACAAGACATCTGAAAATGAATGCACCTTACTAACATCTTCTCCATCACATTTTGAAATCTAGACCAGTGGTTGGCATTTTCTTAAAGAGCCAGGTAGTAAATATATTATGTTTCGATGGCTAGAAGTCTCAGTTACATCCATCTGACTGCTACTGAGTTATCAAAGCCACAGACGAGACATAAACAAGTGAGTGTGGCTGTGTTACAAATAAATCCTTATTTACCAAAAAAAAAAAAAAAAAGAAAAAAAGGATGTCCAGCTCCAGGCCATAGTTTACCAATATCTGGTGTAGATAACCAAATAAAGTTCCAATTAGTAGCATTTGCTAATTTCTGTTGTGTAAATATTCCTGTTAGGACCGACTTCAAGCTACCAATGTGACAGCACTAAATGTGGAGTTGACAAGATTCTCAGTGGCACAGCATCATATGGCCTCAAAGGTATGGATAACAGTAAAATCAGTACAATAATGGGAAGAAATAAGTTTTGAATATGTTTTACCTTTCTAAGCATAATGTATTTAACAGTAAATTTATACAATTTGATTTTTACTAATGTGTGTGTTTGACAACCAGCTCACAAAATTCTTGTAAATTAAAGAACTGGCTCTTGGAGCTGGCTGGCTTCAGCTTCCCACTGCTGAAAATGTATTCTTCAGGCAGGAGGAGGATTATCACAGAAATAAGGCTACAGATACAGAAAGGATGAAAAGAATAAAAATGGCAAATCTATATGTAGATCGAATGAATACTGACAGCATTAAACAATACTTTAAAGTCAGATAAATTGAGATAATTTTCACATACAGTGAAATTCAACTTTTTATACATAGAATTCAATGAGTACTGACATGTACCAGAATACAGACATCACAGCAACTAAGGTACATATTCCTGAGAGAGCTTTGATAGTTTGTCTTTCAATGATTCTGTCCATTTTTGTGTCTTTCAATGATTCTGTCCATTTTGTCTGTTGTCATTTACTGGCATAACTGTTTATAATATTTCCTTTCTAATCTTTTAATGTCTGTAGGGTCTGTACTTATTTCCCATTCCATATCAATTTGGGTAATTTGTAATCTCTTTCTCAGTTTGGCTAAAGTTTTATCATTTTTTATCGATCTCTTCAAAACTAAACAAGCTATTGATTTCTTTGATTTTCTCAATTTTTTTTTTCTGCTTCCATTTAATTAATTTATGCTCTTCATTATTGCCTTTCTTCTACGGGGTTTAGGCTTCAATTTTCTCTTCTCTTTGTAGTTTCTTATTTTGAAAGCTAGATGAGGGTTGGCAAACTGACCATGGCAAGAATATTTTCAAAGAAAAAATTTTAAAATCCAAAGAAAGAAAATATTTTCCAAAAAAATGATAAAGTACTAATTCAATACAACCTGAAGTGGAATCTGCTAAGATGTGTTATAAGTGGTGGTTGTGAAATTGTGTGCAGCAAAAAAGGATTAGCTGGCCAAATTGAAAAACTTATTAAAACATAAAGCCTATGGTTAATTCACTTTATTATCTACTAGCAGGCACTCTGTATAAAATATGTGAATCTGAATCTGTCACACATTATTTAAAGAATGTAATCAATGATGTACTTCACTGATGCTCATGGACCTAATCATAATCACTTCTATGAAATTTAGTCGGAAACTGAAGCTGGATATCTTGACATACTGTATTACAAAACACTTCAATGACTTAGAAGTGGTAGTAAAGTTTTATTGCAATTTGTATGTTCAGGGTTATTAAAATTTTTCTGAATCATAAGAATTTCCTTCAACTATTATTATCAAACATTCAATAGCTTTGTAAATCAGACTTGATATTTCTAAAAAATAAATTCAACTTAAAGTTACAAGGCACAACAGTAATTATATGCTTAAAATTCAGTAAAGTTATTGTGATGAAAAGTAATGACTGAATCATAAGAAACATCAGCTGCTTCATATACTTCTTCTGATTTCTATTCCCACACAAACTTACAGTGGATAGAATTTCAGAGCACAAATTACTGTTCTGGTAGTGTTTTGTTTATTGTGGATCCCAAGGCAAGTACAAAAGGAAATCTCCAGATTTCAAAGACTTTTTAATTGTAAAATTGAAGAGCTTCCATCCAGTCTTTGATTGGAAATGATTAATCTGCAGTGTAATGCCATGCTAAATGTCAAGAAGACTTTCATAGAATTCTATAAATGCTTTCCAAGCAATAACAATGCTTAAATAAAATTGTATGCCTGTGGGTTATCATATAGGAAACTGATGAAACAGAAAACAACAGCAGCAACGAAACTGAGAAAAAGCAGCAAAACCAGAAGCGAGATCATTAAAATGGTGAGTAAAATTAGTAAGCAGCCAGCCAGAAAGATCAGGAAAAGAGGAAATTAAAGCTGGGCATAGTGGTGTGTGTCCACAGTTCCAGCTGTTTAGGAGGCTGAGGTGGGAGGACTGCTTGAGTCCAGAAATTTGAATCCAGTCTAGGCAACATAGGGAGACCCTGTCTCTTAAAAAAAAAAAATGCAGTAAAACCAAATAAGTTGATTTTAAAAATGACAAAAATATCAGGAAACCTGGTGTCCTATAATTTTAAAATCTTCCAAGGAAATTTATAAGACAAGATGCTTTCAGCAGCATACTCCCACAAACATTTAAGGAAGCACTACCAATTAATAAATGGATAACACAACAGATCATATATATTTAAATATTCATCTACCTAATAATAAATCCAACAAAATGTATGCAAGACTTCTGTAGGGAAAATCTTTAAGTCATGACTGAGAAAAATTAAGACAACCTCAACAAACGGAGGAGCTATAATATGTTCACAGATTTGATGACTCAAAATTATAGAGATGTCAGTTCTCCTCAAACTGATCTGCAAAGTCAATCAAATCTCATTTCAAAAAGAAAAAGTTTTTTAAAAAATTACTCTTAAACTGAAATGTGACAAACTGATCTGAAATTTATATACTAATGGAAATATCTTAACCAAGAATAACCAAGACAGTTGTAAAAGGAATAAATCAAGCACTGTCTCTACTAGTTACAAAAGTTTATTATAAAGCTATAATAATTAAAGCAGTGTGGTATAATGGGAGAATAAGCAAATATGCCAATAAAATGGAATAGACAACTAAGAAACAGACTCATTTCACTTGTGACAAAGGGGTCACTGCATAGATATGGGGAATGAATGGACTTCTCAACATGAGTCAGTATTCATTTAGAGATGGCCTATATCTCATGCTATAAATCCCAACAACAAAAAACAAAACCAACTGCAATGGAATCGTAACTGTAAATGTGAGAGCAAATAACTGTAACTTCTAGAACAGGACAGGTAAACCACAGCCTGCAGACCAACTCTGGCCCAGAATCTAAGAGTGGTTTTTACACTTCTAAAGAGTATTCTTAAAAAAAAAAAAAAAAAAAAAAAAAAAAAAAAAAGAATATGTAGCAGAGACTATCTGTGGTCCACAAAGCCTAAAATATTTACTATTTAGTCCTTTACAGAAAAAGGTTTACCAACCTATGGTCTACAATACATAGGAGAATATCTTCATGTTGTTAGGAGAAAGAAAAGACTTCTTAAACATGACAAAATGCACCAATCATAAATGAAAGGACTGATTAAAAACTACCTTAACATTAAAAATTTCTGTTCAACAAGACACAATTAAAAGAATGAAAGGCAAGCCAAAGAGTGGACATACTTTCAACACAAATGGCCAGCAAAGGATTCATATCTGTAACATATAAATAGTTCCAATATAAGACAACACAATAAGAGAATGAAGAATATCCTGTACAAACACTTTAAAAAAGAGCAAATACAAATGGCAAATCATCGTACAGAAATACGTTCAACCACATTAGTCATTATAGAAATGAAAACCAAAACCACCATGAGATACATGAACATAAGCACGAGAATGACTGAGGTTAAGAAGCTCCTAATACCAAATGGGCATCGGAGTGGAGCAACAGGCAACCTGAGACACTGGTAATGGGTGCTAACCTGATGTTTAACCACATTGGAAAACTAACAATAATTACACCCACACCCTACGACCAGCGAGTCCCATGCTAGGATGACCTCAGCAGAAATGCATGCATATGTGCATCAAGAGACAGGCAGGAATGATCACAGACAAGGGCATTGTTAGTAAGGAAAATTTCAACTACCAAATGTCCATCAATGTGGAAGATACTAATAAGCTGTGATAAATTCACATGAAGGGACACTACACAACAATGAAAATGAACAAGCTATGGTGACATGAAGTTTTGTGGAGGAGTCTCACAGACATTCAGTTAACATCTTTAACTGGATTAAAGAAGCTGGCAATGAAAAAATAGATCACATACATAATTTATCGTACGTACAGTTAACAGAAAGCACAAGCAAAACAAAAGCATAGTGTTGAAGGGTGCATACTTAGGCGATAACTCTGTAACGAAAAACCAGAAATTGATTACCAAGAAAACCCAGAAAAGTCAGAATGGGGTTATCTCTGGGAGTGGCAGTAGCAAAAGATGGGAAGAAACACAAGGCAGATTTCTGGGGGGCCGCCATGGTTTGCCTCTTGATTTGCCTGATGGTTACACAAAGATTCATTGCACGCATTTCTCTGTGTATTATCTTCAAAATAAAAATGGTTAGAAACAACAGGTGACACTTCAAACAACTGATTCCCAAGACAGTAGGGATACAATTTCAGGGTTTGGGGACATTTTTGGCAATATGACAGTCCAAGTGAATCTCAATTATGTAAGGCTGGGCAGCTTTCAACATGTGCTAGTTTTCAGTAAATCATGAACGCGTCTCAGGTATTGGAACCAAGCCAAGAACTTCCAGCCATCACCTGTTAATTACCATCTTATGTCTCATAAATAGCAAACATGAGAAACATAAACTTCTGCAACTCTTGGGTAGGCACGTCTCAGCAACAGTATCACTGCTCTCAGCATTGCCATCTAGGCTCTGGTCAACGCATGACAAAGCAAAGAAGTAGCAGATAAAAACATTAGGAAGGAAAAAAACACAACTGTCATGATTTCCAGGTATTATTTGAGAAAGTTAAAGAGAATAAATTGATGTTAGACCTAGTAAGATAATTCAGCGCAATGGCCAAATACAAAAGTCAATAGTTTTCCAAATGTCAGGAATAATAAATTAGTAATTTCAATGAGGTGAAAAGAGCTCATTTATAAAACAAATGTTAAAAAATTTATAACTAAACGTAGCAAAAAAATATAAGAGTTCTATGACTAAAAGTATAAAATTTTATGGGAAGACATAAAAGAAGTGCTAAATAAGTGAAGATACAGCATATTCCTAGATAGGAAAATACCAGAAAGAAAAATTTTCTCAAAATTAACACAAATTCATTGTGATCCCAAATAGATCTACGTAGGGAATGTACCTTGAATCAAAACTCTAACTGGATTTTTAAAACGTGAAAGTTGACAAGTGCATTCTAAAAGCATGGAAAAAGATATCTGAGCAACAGCAATTAAAGAGTTTTTTTCATTACTTAAAATTTATTTCAAATACTTCAAACTTACAGAAAAGTTACAATACTGAGAACACCTGTATATTTTTTACCCAAATTCACCTGTTTTTACCATCTTGCCTCTGTTTTCTCTCTCTCCCCCTCCCTCCCCATACATACATTATTACTTGCTTGTATGAACCATTTAAGTTATTGATCGTATATCACACATCTTATTTTCTAAGAAAAAGAATATTCTCTTAGGTAACCGTAATGCGTGCTTTTATCTAACATATAATCCATAGCCGATGTCATTAATTGTCCCAATTATGTTTCTCCCACAATACACTTTCCCTCGAGCACAGGCTCACACATCGTATTCAGTCGTCATGTTTCTTCAGTCTCCCTCAAGCTGGAACAGTCTTACAGCCTTTGTCTTTCAGGACATTAACATTTTTTACACAAAGTAAAGCTCACCCTTTTGGCGTTTAGTTCTGTAAGTTTTGACAAACACCTATGGTCACATGACCATCATTAAGATCAAGACAGAGTTCCATCACTCCAGACACTTCCTGTGGCCCTTCATAGGCAACCTCTTTCCCCTCGATCCCATCTCTGGTGACCGAGGTGGTTTTGCCTCCCACAGTCAGTCCTGTAAGTGGAATAATGTCATCATATTGTCTCAGTGTCTGGCTTCTTTCAGTATCAAATGCATAATGCCTTGCGAGCCATTCGTGGTATTGCATCTATCAGGAGTCTGCTCCTTTCTCAGGGCTGAACTCAACTGCACGGTATGGATGAAGCACAGTTCATTTACTCAGTTCTCCAAGTGAGGGAATGGCTATTGAAGACTTGGGGAGACTGAGTAAAGCCACTATAGTACAAGAGAGGGAGAGAGACAGAGAAAGAGAGATGGGAAGGGGGAGAGAGCGGGTGGGTGAGTGAGTGAGTAGGTGGGCGAGTGAGTAGGTAGGTGAGTGAGGAGTGGGTGGGTGTGTGAGTCAGTGAGTGAGGAGTGAGTGGGTGAGTGAGGAGTGAGTGGGTGGGTGAGGAGTGAGTGAGTAGGTGGGTAAGTGGGTGTGAGTGGGTGAGTAGGTGAGTAGGTGAGTGGGTGGGTGTGTGGGTATGCGGGTGGGTAACTGTATGAGTGGATAAATGGGCAGGTAGGTGAATGTATGAGTGGATGGGTGAGTGGATAAGGAGGGTGGCTGAGTGGGTGAGGAGTAAGGAGGGAGTGGGTGGATGGGTGAGTGGGCATCTGTTTTTGTTCACTTCAGTAAACATTTAAGTCAGATTGCTGTGTCACACAGTAAGTGTATGTTCAATTTGATTTTTTTAACCTACCCGACTGTTATCCTGGCGGCTGTACGTTAGCACTTTCGCCTGCAATGGACCCCGCTGCTCTGCATCCTCACCAGCACTTGGCACCGTCAGTTCACTTCAGCCATTCTAACAAGCATGCAGTGGAATTTCCTTGTGGTTTTAGTTTTCATTTGCTAAGGGTGAAGATGTTGAGCGTGTTTTCACATGTCTTCCATTTATATGCGTTCTTTGGTGAAGTGCCTGTTCCTATGTCTCACCCATTTTTAAAATTGGCTTCTCCTTCCCCTGGCTAATTCTGGGCTCATTTTGTATCTTTCCTTCTCATCCTCTTTATCACTCTTCTTGTTCTAGGCTCCTTTTGTGTCTTTACTACCCCCATCCTGGAATCAGCTGTTTCTCCAAACTGCACAAGATCCTTTCAGTGGTGCACAGTATTTTGGAAACAGGACAGGGAACTAGGTGTGTTCTTTGTGACTGGGGTATTGCTGCCTCCAGGCCTTTTTAGTTCTAGCTAGAGCTGGAAGAAGTGTACATATGTGCATGTTTGAGAAATAACGAGTCCATGCAGATGGTGCTGATTCCAAACCAACTGCACAAGCTTCTTTCTTCCTGACCCCTACTCTGTGTCAGTCACGGGGGAGTTCTCCAAAACATCAACACCCTTAGTCATTTTCCCAATCTACATACACATGAAATAATCTCACACCTCTATGCAAAACAAAGACATTAAGAATATTTGCAGTTTTCCCCCTACAACTGAGTACCTGTCATCTGACTATAGTGTTTAAGTTACTTGCATTGGTACTTTCATCCTTCCTTTTTGCATGATTATAATATTCATCTGCAATGCAATTAACAGATTTCCTAATCGCGAACTACCCTTGCATTCTGGGGTATAGAAATAGTTTATTTATTGAGGTGCATTACATAGTACTAGCGAGGTGTTGGAATAATTCACTAATATTATTTAGCATTTCTGCATCAATATTCCCATGTGATATTAGTTTTTATTTTCTTTATGATGTACTGTCTTTATCAGGTTTAGGTTTCAATTAATACTTGCTTCATAAAAAATATGGGAAGTTTCTTTTCATTTCTTTTGCTTTAAAACAATTTATGTATCATTAGAATCATCTACACAAAGGATTTACTAGAATTCCCCCATGAAAGCAGCTGGGCCTGGACCCATTTTGTGAGGTAGTTCTTTGAAAATGTTCTCCACTTCTTCCATGTAAATTGGGTTATTTAAGCTTTCTATCTCTACTGGGGTTAATTTTGCTAAAACTGGTTTTTTCCCTAATTACGCACTTCAAAAATGTTTTCATATTTATTTGCAAATTAGTCTCTTGTGCTTTTAAAAAAACTTCTATATCAATACTTATTTCCCTGTTGTCATTCTCATTTTATATATTTGTGTTTCTCTGTTTTTTCCTTGAATAAGTAATGATTTGTCTTTTTCAATTTTTTTCAAAGAAACTAGAATTTGATTTATTAAATAATGTTCTTTTCTTCTCCACTTCATTATTTTCTGCTTCTGTTATTTCCTTTCCAATACTTTTTTGGTTTCCCTTTTAATTTTTCATAGTTTTCTGAGTTTAGTATTTATTTTTCTTCTCTCATTTTTATTGATATAGGTGTCTACAGTCATGAACTCTCTAATCATTGCATTAACTATGCTTTTGATATACAGAGTTATTTTACAGACATTCTCTCTATGTTGGTTTATATTTGCACTTTCATTCAAGAATAGATTTTAAGTCTCTAGGTGGATGGGCTTGTTTTTGTTAACAATTTATAGTTTTATTGCTGTGATCAGAGAATGTTGACTGTAACAATTCTTTTATGAAACTTTCCTTTGTAACCTAAATTTTGATACGCTTTTGTAAATATTCACGTATGTTAAAAAAAAAGATGTATTTTCTACTTGGTGAATGCATTTCAATACGTATCTGCCAGGGGATAGATTGCTTGGGCCTCCTGTGTCACTCCTTACTTGTGACCACTTGACCTGTCTTGTACTAATGGTGTGTTAAAGTCTCTGAAAATTTCTGTGTTTCTATTTATTTCTCTTTGCATATGCTGTAGGTTCTGCTTTATACAGGTGGTTTCTATGTTACAAGGGTTTTATCTTCATCACGAGTGTGAATTTTAGCATTTTAAGGTGTCCTAATTTGTCTCTTATAATGCCTTTTGGCCTGATTTCTGCTTGGTCTAATCCCAAGACGGCAACCCCTGCTTCCCTATGGTTTCATTTGCCTGATTAATCACCGCCCATCCCTCAGCCCTTCCCTTCTGAATCACCGTGTTTCAGGTGTGCTGCTCACATGTGCTCAGTTACCCCTAACCTTTCCAAGCCAACATGAAATTTCACTTCCAGGAGCAGCTAAGCCCCCAGATGGTTCCTGACACAGCTTCTGCTTTGCCTGTTGGTTGCTGCTGGAATTACTGTGAGTGTTACTGTGTCTCTCTGCTTAGTCTTCTTTGCTTTTTCTTTTAGTTTAATATTTTGGAAAGTGTTTTTATTCTAGTGGCATGTTCATATTTATATCTTTTATAGTGTCTGTAATCTAGAGTGACCAACTTGTCCCAGTTTACCCAGGATTTTCCCAATGTTAAAATGGAAAGTTCTCTGTCCTGGGGGACCTCTCTGTCACAGGTGAACTGGGATGACTGGTCACCCTAATTCCTTGCCTATTGTCTGTTAGCTTGAAATAGTTTCCTTTGACTCCTACCTATGACCTATACAATAGGCCATGATCTTATTCTACTCCCTCCACCCCTCTTTTTAAAATTTTTATTATCTGTACTCTGTGAGGCTATTTGTGTATGATTCTACCTCCTGTGTCCGCACCCCCATTCTTATTTACAAACAAGAATGAAAAAGGACACATCCTACTACACATGGAACTGTCCGCAGGGCCACATTAGTGTCAGTGAAGAGCTGCCAGGGATAGCAGGGGACAGAACAGAGCCTGCATCTAGCCCCGCACACACACACACGAGGTCAGAGTAAGATGAAGGAGACATTTCAGCTGCGAGGGTAGAGGACAATGAAGCCTGTGAAAGGGTGTAGAAAAACCATCGACGTAGAAAACATTACGTTAGATCATGTCTCAGATCACACGAAAGCAAATTACCAGTAAATTAAAAATATCAAAATAAAACCATAAGTAAAGATAACCTTTCTGCAGTCTTAAAGTGGTAATGGTCCTTCAAAGCAGGATTCAAAACTGGAAGCTCCAGTAAATGGACTGTCAGATTAAACTGCGGAAAAGTTTAAAACTCCAGCATGACTAAAAGACACCACTAAGGCTGGGCGCGGTGGCTCATGCCTGTAATCCCAGCACTTTGGGAGGCAGAGGTGGGAGTATCGTGAGGTCAGGAGTTCGAGACCAGCCTGGCCAATATAGTGAAACCCCGTCTCTCCTAAAAATACACACAAAAAAATAATTAGCTGGGCTTGGTGGTAGGTGCCTATAATCCCAGCTACTCGGGAGTCTGAGGCAGGAGAATCACTTGAACCCAGGAGGTGGATGGAGGTCGCAGTAAGCTGAGATTGTGCCATTACACTCCAGCCCAAGCAACAGTGCGAGACTTTGGGAAAAAACAAAACAAAACGAAAAAACACTAAACTGCTATGAGAAGAGACTAGAATAAAATATTTATAACTGGTTAGACAAAGGACTAATAGCCATACTGTAGAGTTACTAAAATGAAAAGAAACAATGGAAAAAAGTAAACAAAGAATATGTATAAGTAAATCAAAGGAGAAAAAATATAATTGGCTAATAAACACAAAGTGTGTGACATCAGTAGTTGTCAAATGTAAGCTCTTTGAAAAATAAAAAGCCATTTTAGAAATCTTCTGTTTGCAGAGGTGTGAGAAATGGACATCTTTATTACTGCTGAGAGTATGAGTTGGTACAGCCTTATGAAGGGTGTCTGGGCTGCATCCGGGAACATTTAAATGTGTATGCCCTTCGGCCAAACAATTCCTTTCCTAGAAGTCTATCCCACAGAAATACTTGCATATGGCACAGAAATACAAACATACATGAATGTTCATAACAGCATAAAAGCAAAAAAAAAGTTGGAAATAAACTAAATTTCCACTCAAAGTGGGAAGAGTTAATAAATTACAGTAATCCATAACACAGAACAATGTGCAGCTATGGAAAGCCTATGATATATTAGGAAGTTAAAGTCCTACTCACAAAAGAATATACTATATACTTTTTAGGTAAAGGCAGGTAAGAACAGGGAAGTATATTTACAACAGAAACAGATTCATAAGGTTGCATTCCAAAGGACTAAGATTGATTGCCTCTGAAAAGAGGATTTTACGGCTGTACTTCTATAGCTGCTGAAGTTTTTAAAATAATAAATTTGTGTTACTTTAAAAATTTTCAAGTCAAAGAAAGGAAAAACAATGTAAAATCAACAGTGACACACGAACATTCCCCAGAAAGAGATACTCCCTGCTCCGGCTATGGAAACCGTGCATGTGCTTGTACACGTACGTGCGTGCTTGTGTGTGTGTGTGTGTGTGTGTGTGTGTGTCTGTGTGTCTGTGTGTGTCGGGGGTGGGGATCTTCCTCTTTGTCAACAGAAAAGGTCTTCCTTGAAGTCTTCGCATATTTCTGAGGGGTTGCCCCCACCCCCTGTAACCTAAGCACACACATTAATTTCACATTATGGAAACCCACAGCAGAGGCAGGGGAGAAAGACGGAATCAGTTCAGATAATGGTGGTGGGCTCCGTGCCCCTCAGCCCGCTGAAGACGAAGCAAGGCTGCCGGGACGGAAGAGCTGCCCTTCCCAGCCGACTGCCCCGGGCTCTGCCAGAGGTCCCAAAGCCTCTCTGCAGTACTCTGTAGGTTGCTGTTTTTTTGTTGTTTGTTTTAATCTCAAGTTTGATGGGGTATCAGTTGCGTAAGGGCAGAAACTATGTTTTCTTCTTCCCAAGGTGCTCCCCACACCGTAGCCTCTGATGAAATGGCTGCAGGACGCCTTCCATCTACACACCTGAGACAGACACAGATGACAAGCGCTCGCCCATCAGATACCACCCCACGCTATCAAAAAGGTTAATGTAATACTTTAACTGCAAAAAGACGCACACCAGCATGTGTTCTGGGAAATGAAAAAGAAGGATTAATAAATGAGTGCCTAGAAATGAAACCACGATTGGCAGTGAGATGAAAAATCAGAATGGGGTAAAAGTGAAAGGAGAGAAAGAAGGAAGTCACAAACTTAGTTCTGAGAAGACAAATGGTTCGGCAGCAAAAAACCAAAATGTCGCAGGAAATGACTGTTCACTCTTTAGAAGAAAGAAAAAGCACCAAAGATGAAGCAAATCCTTCACTGCACAGGCACTGAAAGAGAAAACACGGCCTCATCTTCTGGCATCTACTAATGCCATAGAGAGCTCGGGAAGGGGCGGGGATATTTGGATGACCACCCCATGTCCCCTCTGTGCCCAGACATCAGGTGCTGTGCATCTGCCATTACTCAACTTCAAAGGCAATCTTTAAGGAGGACTTTGGTTCAATTCAGACTTTCACTTCTGTTTTCATGTCAGTCTATAAACATCAGAACACTTTCTGAACTTGAACACTGTTCCAAAAACCTTTCCTGGCAGATACTCATGGAATATTTTTGGGCTAAACTGCTCTTCAAAATTTCACATGCTCATTCATCATTAAATAAATAGTAATGCTAGTAGCCTTGGAACTAGTATGCATCGTGTGTGACTTTTAGTTCTGTTCTCATGAACAAGTACAAAGGCCTGTGCTCTCCAGAGAGTTTGGCCACTATGCTAACTCCGTTACACTGCAGATACAGGGAGGATCTGTTCTATCTCCAAGCAAACGCATTTGGAAAACAACCCGGCAGAGACAGCTACACCCCAGTATCTTCTTTTTATTTATTTATTTATTTTTGAGGCAGAGTCTCACTCTGTCACCCAGGCTGGAGTGCAATGGCACGATCTTGGCTCATTGCAACCTCCACCTCTCAGGTTCAAGCGTCCCGAGTAGCTGGGACTACAGGCATGTGCCACCACACCCATCTAATTTTTGTGTTTTTAGTAGAGATAGGGTTTCACCATGCTGGCCAGGCTGGTCTTGAACTCCTGACCTCAGGTAATCTACCCACCTTGGGTTCCAAAGTGCTGGGATTACAGGTGTGAGCCACTGCACCCAGCCCCGAGTTTCTGAAACAACAACATGAAGTCATCAAAACTAAAGATTTTTGTTATTATTGCAACCACAAAATCCAAAATGAGTGTATTAAGATAACATTAAATGGCACCCATTACCACTGATGAAGCTCAAACGTACACAAGGAATTACAGCTCTACACCGGAGGCCTTGAATGCTACAACCTACAGTAGTACACAGGGGGAATTTTCAGCTTTAGGGTTGGGCACGAGCGCTAAGGGTGAGAACGGCAGTTAAGGACTCTGAGGAAGGGCACACAGAGGCATCCAGATGTTTGTAAACACAGGCTAGAATCCAGCTAGCCAATCAGGTTAATAAATTATGACACAGAAATGTGGTGCTAATTTCATTTCAATCAATGAAACTTACTTTCTTGAAAGATAATTTCTTCCAGGACACGTCAAATCACTACAGAACTCCAGGGTATGGTGAGATCCTTTGCTTTTAAAGAGCGGGCTGGGCTTCAAGTCTCAAAGCACGATATTAGATATTTAGATATGTGAAAAACTCACTGACGTTAATGAGAATAACATGGACTTCTAAGCAAGATTTCAAAATGTCAGGGTTAAAAATCCTACTGAATTAGACTCAAAGAAGTCTCTAAGAAATACTGGCAAGCCAGCGCGGCACATACCGGGCGTGCTCTGAGGGTCACTTGTCATTCAGCATTTTGGTGTTGCTCTCAATGCATATTTTATAAAACAAATAAGAGTAGCAAGTCCCTGTGTCTGTTTTAAGGCAGCAAGGCAAGGCCACGCTGTTCATCATTAGTCAATAATAGAGCTGTGTTAGTGTAATGCTGCTGCTCTCCCCTCCCTTCCAGACCTCCAGGGCAATCACCTGCAGAGTTATCCCCTCTGCTGCAGGAGAGCCAGAAGCCAGTCTTCCATTTTAGTTCCTTACTTGGGATTCATAGAAGGGGGGAAAAAACTCCACAATTAGGTCTTTCAAGAAAAAGAAAAAAAGCAAAAACAAAACAGTATAATAGGAGCAGGGAGATCACCTTCAGGCTTTGAAAGACCCCCAGAGATTTGATGATCTCTGGGGATCGGGGGGGAAACTACCAATCTCAACAGCACATTAAATATACATTTACGAGAATTTTCTCAGCCAAAGGAAATAGGATAGAGGTGCCAATTAGGGAAGGGCCAGTTCAGGCTTCGCACTCATGGGATGGGGGCTCCTCACTGGAGGGTGGCAAATACTCCTGTTCCCAGCATCTCCATGACAACGGGGGCCTCACGAAGTCAGGCCAACACGGCTAAGGGTCAGTGTGATGGCTCCGCACACACCAAGAGGCCACAGTCCTTGTGGGTCCCTTGCTGTGTGTATGCGCGTGCACGCGTGTGTGTGTATGTGTGTGTGTAGGTGTGTGTGGTGCGGGGGCTGGCCAGCCTGTCCTTCCCAGCTCCAGCTCCTCCTCCAGGCTGGCAGAGGCCATTTCCTCAGCAATCACTATGTTTAAAACTCATCCATCCCTTCTTCCTGCTTTAGAATTCTCCACGACACTGATCAGCACTCTGGCTTTGAAATGTACTTTACTTGTTTTTTCTGTCTCAGGCCTGCCCCACCTCCACCCCTACACAAGATGAGGGATGCCACAGGGCAAGGTTTACCTGTTTTTGTTTATTGCCTCCCCCCTCAACCCCACAATCCCTAGAATGCAGTAGGTCCTGGCTAAGTATTTGTTAAATTAATTAAAGGAAGCTGGTAGATCTCTGGCCTATTTCATAATTACTTATCAATAAATAGTCACATACATGTGTATTCCCAACTTTCAATAGAATGCATCAGGTGGGTAGGAAAATCGCATAATTCGTAGCACTTAAAACCAGCAGGAGGAAGCGGAGCGACAGGGACAGTAGTCTGTGTCAACTCTGGGCAGGTAGATATATTTAAATCCCCAGCATAGGGCATCTGTCCCCAAAGAAACTCAATTTGCATTCTGTGGGACCTTTTACAGTTACTGAGAACTTGGCAGGTAGCTGCAAATCCCTAGCCTAATAGACAGAGCTCACCTAACTCACAGAAACTGGTAACTTCAGATTCTTAGGACATGGAGTGCACTATTTTTGCCGTCTTCTGGGTGGAGGAAGTTTCTTTGGGTTAAGAAGCCTAGGAGTTGGGTAACGTGGAAAAACCGTCTCCCCAGTGTGAAGATCTTGGAGCCCCTTAGGTACTAAGCTAAAGGGAAAAGTCAAGCTGGAAACCACTCAGGGCAAAGCTGCCTCCTATTCTATTCAAAGTCACCCCTCTGCTCACTGAGATAAACGTACCTGATTGCCTCCTCTGGAAAGGCTTATCAGAAATCAAAACAATGCAAACATCCTCGCCTACCTGTGACCTGAAGCCCCCCCCCTGCTTCCTGTTGTCCCCGAGTTTCCGGACAGAACCAAGGTACATCTTACATGTATTGATTGATGCCTCATGTCTAAAATGTGTACCACCAAGCAGTGCCCTGACCACCTTGGGCACATGCCGTCAGGACTTCTGAGGCTGTGTCATGGGTGCGTGTCCTTAATTTTGGCAAAATACACTTTCTAAATTTCCTGAGACTACCTCCGATATTTGGGGTTCACAGCAGAGAGGACATGCCAATGCTGCTTCCAGAGCCCTGGAGGTAGGCCCCACCCTCCTCACCCTGCAGGAGGCAGTACTGGGGGCTACCATGTAGATGCTCAGCCAGGAACCCTCCCATGCTTAGGGATGAACACCGTGTTCACTGGGCAGACAGTGACCACAACTGGCTTCCGAGAGAGGGGGTCTTGCTGCCCTCATGCCATGGATGAGATGTCTGTTACCTCCCAACTGCAGCCCAGACTCCCCTGAAGATGGGTCCTGGGCGACAGCCTACATAGGACATCAGTGCCACAGCCCTGAAGGGACTCCAGCAGGGGCACTGCCACCAACGACCTCTCCTTGGCCTTTCACCTGGGTTCCCTGGAATCAACAGTCCGCATCTCCGAAGTGCCTGTTAGTTCAGGGGTCGTCCCGTGAAGGGCTTGGCTAGCTGACCCTTCTGAGACCTGAGCTCAATCCCCGGGCCAGGGCACCTCTGAGTGCTGCCCGGCTGACCTATCTGGTACTGCTGGTTCCAATTTATTTAAACACACGGAACCTCTCATCCACACTTTTCTGTGCAAAATCAGTGTCTGCTCTATACGGACACTGTGCGTTTCCTCCAGAAGCACGTGTGCTGGTGTGCTTACCATATGCTTTTGCAAGATTTAGATAGCATGAGCATGAAGAGAAAATCCGAAGCCATCCAAAGTGCAATTCCCTCCTGCCCACGTAACGACAACCGACAGCTCAACCGAGGAACAGCTCCCTTCCTGCCTTCACTGTTAAACAGTGATTTACATTTATATTTTTCTCCTTTTCAAGGGATTACAAAGTGTTTTACAAGCTCATCCGTGTTTGTTTATGCCAGTCACTCAGCCAGGTGAGTCACACGTGAACGTGCACAGAAGACATGAAACCTCTCCTGCAAGGGTCAAAAGCAAACGACCAAAATCTGGACATTTAAAAGTCAACGGGGAAGATGTTCCTGCCCTCCCCACCAGCTTCTAAGACGAGGCCCCGAGAAGCATCAGGTTCAGCGCCTTGGAAAATCAGACCTTAATGGGTTTTAAAAATGGTAATTTGTGAAGAAACATGTCTTTGACCGAGTCTAAAGACAGATAAACACTGACTTCCAGCCGTGCAAACCACTTCTCTGCATGCTCCGAGGCGGCCCCTCCACGCCAGGCCGGTGGGGCTGCTCGAGTCTTCTCTCCCGGCAGACACACAGGAAACCACGGCAGTGCATAGCCCTGCACCTGCCCAGCCCCCTCCGTGGGCACTGGCTGGCGAATGGCCGCAATGCTTTCCATGCAAACCTCCAGGTGGGTGCACAAACGTCCTTAAACCAGGAGCCACCTCAAGGCCTCTCTCAGCACGGGGCTTCTCCCTGGACTACCCAGCCAGGTTGAGCCCGGGAACTGCTTGGAGGCTCCCAGGCTGGGCAGGCTCTCCCTCTGCAGCACACCAGGGATGAGGGTGCAGCAGTCACCCTCTCCATCGAGGCTGCGTGGCTCCCTTCCGCTGTTCACGGGTATTTCCTTAGATGCAAGGAATTTGCAAAGACCATTATAAGTGGTTTCCACTGATTTTCAATGGCAAATTCCACTTCCGAGTTGGAAGAATGGCTGGTTTTCTTCTTAGGCATTTGTAAAAACAAGTGACCCACTGTGGCCTGTGCCATCACATTCCAAATATCCATCCAGCCCCCCCCACCCTCAGATGTCACTTGTCATGACAAGAGGCCTAAGGGAGAGGTATGGGTAGGGGGAGGCCCTTGTCCTGCCTGCCGTGGCCAGACAAGCTTCCCGAGACCCCCGGCCACCTTCCTCGCTCCTCAAGAGGCTCGTACACCCCTGCCTCCTCCTGTCTATCCAGGGGCTTACCCACCCATACAGGCCCCATGCTCCAGGCAGTGGGTCCCTCAGTCTCCAAGTGGCTGGGGGGAATGGGGAATGCCGCATCTCTGCCTTCACTGAAGCTGGTGTCTCCATCTGAGGTTCACGGTGACGGTCAAAGGCAGGCTCAGAGTGAGCAGTGGTACATGATTTCTATCCACCGAATACAATACCAAACTACACAGTAAGGAACAGAAGGTGAAATCTGAGTGCCTTTTCTTCTAGCACCAGAGGCCTCAAAGACACGGGAGAGTGTGGCAAGCACCTGACCCCAACTGCAGGTCCTCCAGATCCCAGGTCTTTCTGTGCCCTGCCCAGGCGCCTGCTCCACGCCCTTCACCCCTTTCCCCTCCTCACCCTGCCCCAGTGTGGATCTTCAGGTCCCTCTTCTCACCAAGCTGAGGTCTTGCTGTCTCCTTGGATCCCACACCACAGGCGAGTGACCTCACCATCCAGCTTCGCGCCTGCATCCTTATCGGCACAGCCACCCAAGCAGCAGTGGGGGGGGGGTCAGCGAGGCAGCCACCTGGGCAGGCAAATGGGCATGGAGGGTGCTGGCCTGCAGTAGTAGCACGTGGCCCTCACTCTGGGCCAGCTGTGCTCAGCACAGGCTGCAGTCTTGTCAAGGGGGAGGTGGGGTCTCCAAGCAGGGGTCTCTGAGGGCCACGCGGTTCTCCCCACACCCCTGAAGGTGGCCCCACCTGGCGCCCTGACTGCAGGGATGCTCTTCCCTCAACCCCAGCACAGGTTTCTCCCCATGTTTCACCTGCCCCTGGCCCACCTGACACTCTTTGCATCTGGAAATCTGTGCCCTTTGTACTCAACACCCTGGGCGGTGGGGCCTCAGTGACGCAGGAACAGCCTTCCCAGAAGGCCATGATGGCCACCATGCTGTGCTTCCTGAGGCCTGTTCATTCACCTCCCTGCCTCTGTCTTGTTTAGCAGAGCCATTGACCATCACGTGACGTAATCTTGCCAGCTGACTAAGACATCTCGTGGGGTGGGCCAGTCCACTGCCAACCAGAGTCAAGGGTCACCATCAGGGAGGCCACTCCATTGGTGACCAGGGTCTACTTTGCTGGCATTTCCTCCTCCCATATGGGCCATCTCTGCAGCACCTCGGCCTGGGGGCTGTTCAATGTTTTGTGGAGGGAGCAGCCTTGACCAGTCACACATATACACCTCAATTACAGGATCAACGTTGAATGGTTTCAGGAGGGGTGTGAAACTGAGCAGTTACGGTTAGCAATAAATCTAGAGGATACTGGCCATCCTGGAGAGGGGGAAATAACCAACGTTTTCAAATACAAAAGGACAGAACGCTAATTTTCAAGGCCTATAAGATTTCACTTTTAGTTCAGACTATTTGAAAGTTCACTCCAGAGAAGGCTTGATGATGGAATAAGTGCTATGAATAACCGGACATGAAGTCCAGCGGAGTGGAGCCTTGATGTTTCAAGGTCTCTAGAAATAAGGACGAGGAAAGGCTATGTACAACCTGGACCATGTTTCTCTTTGTCACAGCCGACTGCATGACCAGACAATCTGGGACAAGATCAGTGCCACCAATATGGTGTCGGCCAACCCCGGAGGGACCCTGAGAGCCAGTGGATCTGCGTCCTGCGGCGGGCATCCTGTTGGCATCCTCAGCCTATTTGCTTGGGAAGGAACTTGAAGACAGAGCTGCCAGCTCCGTCTCAAAACATCATGTACCCTATCAGGAGGAGCACAACAAATATTCAGAACAGCAGAGACTGTGGCCACAGCTGCCTGGGTGCATGGGCCAGTTTGGGAGGGTCCCACATGTCACCCGGTGGGTGAGCCCTGCCTGGCAGGGAACCCAGCAGGCATCGAGATCTCACAGATGCAGACCAGCCGGCCAGCCATCAGACACCAGCTGACTCTCTCCAGCAGCTGAGGTGCGGGCACAGGGTCCTCTCCCGCAGAAGCCCCACACACTAGGGACACAGACAGCAGTAGCCACTGCGGGAGACCGCACCGCGTCACATGCCCATGCCTGGGGACTCCACGCGTAGACGCTGTCTCACTCCCCCTCCTTCCACCTTCAACTTAGTGATCAGCTCTGAAGTCTGCTCTCAGGCCTCTGAAAGCCTTCGAGTGGGTGCACACACATACTAGAATCTTCCCTCTCTAGTCTCCTCTGTTCCCTCAGGAGGTCAGAATGTGCCCCTCCCTTTGCTTTCCAGGAAGGGGGCCTGAGTCACCCAGGGGACCCACCGTGCAGGCAGGCAGCTCATCTTGCTGTCAAAGACACTTTTCTCTCCACTCTACTGGAACTCCAGCATCTTGGCTCGGGGCCGCTGGGGCCAGAGCAGGGATGCCAAGTCCCCCAGCCCTGAAACCTGGCTGGGAGAGGACAGTGTTCCCTGCACAGCCGGCCGGGCCCCCCATGCAGCATGGAAGCACAGGGCACACCAGAGCCCTGTCTCTGGGGGTCCTTTCTGTTGTCTTCAGTCCTGGTTTCATAAATCCCCCACTCACACAAGCCCCTCCACAGCTACGCCTACGCCTGATCCCACAAGGCCCAACTTGCAACAGCAGCTTTGCGGGAGCCTTTCTTCTGGGGCACTCGGCGGGAAGGCCCAACACTTGGGTGAAGAGAGTGGCCCTGGCCAGTGCCACCGTGCCACCGGCCTCCAAGCTTCCAGCCCCCACAGGACACCTGAGGGATTTTTAGGTTGAGTTATTAACGGAAATTCAGTTCTATTTGGGATCAGTGCAGCTCAGAAACTGGATGAAGCTATCTTTTTTTCTTTCTAACTAGCACATGCTCTCCAGTGAAGAATTCACACTCTGCAGGGCCCTCTCTTCCTTTTGATGGGTGAATTTCATCTTTAATCAAACCAAATATGAAATGAAAAACATCTGTAGAAACAATCCAGCAGAGCCGGGACGAGCGCGTTCTCTCATGCAAACAGCCTGTATGGATTCTATAGGCGACATTTTTCTCCTATCAGTTATAATTATCATCATGTAACTCCTGGTGTTTTCACATTGTGGGATGATGTTTTTCAGTTTGCAGAAAATTAGGTAGACAAATATATCTGACAAAATGTAGCGGATGAAGACATACATGGAATAAAAAGGGGCAATTTGTTCGATATAGTAAAAACCATGTAATACCTTACATTTCACTTTGCCACTGAACATTTCTATAAAATGCTTTTCTTCCTTAAAAAAAGGTTTTCCTAGAGCCAAATGACCTTTAAAGAAACTCACTCACACTAGTTCTTTCTTTAGCTTATTAGTCACCTGGGACCACCACATTACTAATTAATGCACAAAGAATGCGATCTAAAAGCGCGGGTGCTGCAGGTACTGGAGAAACGAGCACCTAAGGGAAGGGATGGCTGAGGCCGAGACGGGGACGCAAGCTCTCAGGGGCGGGAGGCTCTGGGCTGGGGCCCACTGCACACAGGCCAAGGGCTGCAGGGAGGGTGCCGAAGAGACGCTGGGAACAGAGCCGCCCAGGCCGTCCAGAGCAATCAGACAGCATGAAGGAGCAAACACAGCCACAGGGTGTCCACAGGTTCCAGCGGGATCTTTAGCTCAGCCCCTTGCACACTGGACCTCGGCCAGTCACCCCACCAGAAAAAGTCCTGGCCACGACGCAGGAGCCGCGGCAGGCAGGGGCAGCCAACACACCTAGCTCTCCCCTAGTCCCAGGCACATTAAGAAAGGGTGACAAATTCCTCCTGCCCTCACCAAGGCCATGGCTCCAAATGCTGAAATCTGGAAACTCACATCTTAGCAGTGTGTGACCTAGAGGGGTAAATCTAAGACACCTGAAGTACTTGGAGATGCCCACACCAAGGAAAGACATGCTCCTCGAGGAGGATCCCTGCCGGAGGTGGGGGTCCCATGGCCCACTGGGCACACTGCAGTGTTCCATTTCCAATGTCTCATGTTCAGTAAGAGCCAACCCATGGCTCTCCTGCCCGCAAAAAGAACAGAAGGACGCAATGGTGAGGGTTTTCTGCGTTCACGTGCACTCCTACTCCAGTCACCCACCGGCACCTTCTGAGGCAGTTGGAGGCAGGACCTTCACTCCACCAGGAGCTGGCTCTCTCTGGAAGCACAAAGGTAAGAGGAGAGCCCCGGCCGGCAAGGGCTTTAGGTCACAGACCTGCACATGTGCCCACGTCCTGGAGCCTGGGGAAGATGCATTAGAGGACTGGCATTCCTTCCAGAGAGATACCAGATCTGCAGCAGCACCTGCTGTGCACTAAGGCTGACAATTATGAGTGTGCAAGGCACAAAACACCTTGAGGCTGCACAGTCCCCTCCCAAGGCGAGGCTATCCACTGGTGGTCTCAAGACCCCTAGGACCGCTCATCCAGGGATTATTCGCTAGAAGCCCCAAACACTCTGAAGTAAAGAATGAGAATCTGCTCTGGCCACAAGCCGGTAAGTGCCCTGCCTTTTGTTTCTTGCATGAATTAATAATTATTTAAAAATATCAAAAATACTTCTCATGTGAGACCTTTTAAGGTCTACAACGCTGATCTCCATTAGAAAGGGACTCTCTCTAGATGTAACAAGAAAAAAGATGAATGCGAAGAAGAAAAAAAAAAACTAGAGGACGAATGTGG